>OZ035960.1:42178501-42418501 GCA_964034945.1 Chrysopilus asiliformis | reverse complement strand
CAGTAATTGTAATTAAGAAAATTGTTTTTGACCGATTGATATTCAGAATTATTCCATTTTAATTTTTTTTAGCTTTAGTAAATTTCGTTTTCTTCCTTTAAGAACGTCTTTAATATTTATGAAGTAATCAGTAGATGCTATTGAAGTTCATTTTTATGGACAGTTCTGATGTACATATCTTTTTTTTCCAAAAGTTGTCTGACTTTGAAAAGATTATAACATTTTCAATCTAATTAAATTAATCTTAAAAGAAATACTTTTATCAAGGCAAAGACATTTTTTGGTTAATTACATTTTTTGGTTAATTCCAACAGAATTTTTTTGAGGCAAAATTCAATTTTTACTTTCTTCTACGGAGTATAATAAAGTATTGTATTCATGAAAAATTTCGACCTCTTAATTTTGCCTAAAAAACATTTCCCGATCACTCCTGAGTCGATTGGAGTCATATTTAAAAAATGTCTCTGTCTTGTCTGTCTGTCAGTCTGTCAGTCTGTCTGTCAGTCTGTCAGTCTGTCAGTTTGTGTACAAGATTTCTCAAAAACTAATAGAGCTAGCGCCATGAAATTTTATAGGCATGTTGGGTCCTGAAATGGGACGATCCTATCAACTTTTGGTGGAAATCCGTTAACCGGAAGTATCCAAAATGGCGGTTTTTCAAAAATCGCGATTTCGTTTTTCTCGATTTACTCCCAAACTACGCGTCTTTTAGTGGTCGTAAGTATGACAAAACTTGGAGAAAATAAAATTTCCCACACTTTTGTCTTTAGCTATAACTCGATATCTCCACCTGTTATCGAGATAAACCGTTATTTCCAAAAAAACAGTTTTTTGCGATTATCTCGAAAACTAACGTGTTTTTGCTGACTGAATTTATGAAGTGAATTAATGAGAATGGCATTCTGCACAATTTTGTCTTTCACCGTTATCCGTTATATTTTACCGTTATTGAGATATTTTCATTAATATGTAAAAAATCATATTTTTGCGAATAATTTGCAAACTAACGGTTTTTCGACAAATGAGTTAAAAGAATAATTAAAGATGTTAACATTTTCTACATTTTTGCCATTTACCGTAAATTGATATCTTTTACCGTTCTCAAGTTATCTCAAATTTTGTACGTTTTTGATATTTTTGAATAAACCATGAATTTATTGGGAGGTCGTCTTAGGTTGACAACGCGACAGGGCTCTAGCGTAAATTGCGCAGGGTCGTAGATTTTGTAGAAGAAAGTTTTGTGTTGACCACAACTAATTTTTTTATTTTAGAATTGATTTCAGTGTATATTTTTTTTAGCAAATACATTTTTTTGTCGCCATTCAACCTTTTTGATAAGCAGTGAAGCTTTGCTAATAGAGATCACTGAAATTTGAACTGAGATCACAAACATGTGGTGTAAATGTAAAAATATAAAAGAAAATTTCAATTCTCTAGACATTTGGTGATTTCCTTTTTTTAATTATTTTAAGTTTCTGTAAGTTTTAAGTACAATTTTTGTTAGCAATACTTTTGTAGATATAGAAAATCCCACTAAAAAGTTCTGGACCATTTCCATTGAAACTGTTTGAAGAATAAAATTTATAAAAAGTTGTGGTTCTGTAACTCCCAATAAAATTTACATATCGCTGCACGAGAAAATAATTGTATGCTCAATCAGTGGGATTTTTTTTAAGGAATTTTTGATTCCTACGCTCAGATGCGTACTGCGATGGTAAACATATATGATAAAATTGTGCTAAAAGCGCCCGCACTGAAGTTTTTAGCGCTGATCTCGATTAGTTCTCGAAATGTCGACGAATTTCTGTCGTAAGATGTTTTCAAAAACTTGGCATATCCGAATGTCCTGCACATTTTGCTCAAAAGCGACACGATCTTATATTTTGAATCGAATAGGACATTTTGCTTAAAAAGAGAGCATACTATAGTTGCGTTTTTTTAATGTTCTAGAACACAGAACAATAAAAAACGATCCAGAGTTAGTGGGAAATTTAATCGAGTTCAATCGTAGCTAACTTCACGTTGGTGGCATCAGTAGGCCGTTACTGTTATAATTTCTTGCTATACTCACGATTTGCAACCTCCCATGTTTAAAATTATTTAGCTGTCTAACAGAACTAACTAACCACCAACAGAAAATCCTCAATTGAAAATAAAAGGTCATAATTATTATGTTGAAGTTAGCAGCATTTCATTACCGTACATTATCGTATAAAATTTCCCTTTGTTTCAAACGCTGTCCGAGATGAAAAGGTGGTGCAGGATTTTGTATGGAAAGCTTGTTCTGAACTGCTTCAGAACATTAAAAAAACGCAACTTATATTTCTCTATGAATTCATAATTAAAGTACGGATAGTAAAAAAATCACCTAAATTTTAAAAAATAATTAAGATGTAAATACAAACCATATAAAAGTTGAAAAAACCTGTTTTTAACTTATGTATACTGGAAACTTTTTGCACTGGCAGAAATTTTAATTATGGAAATGTACGTAGGCACATATAATCCAAAAAAAAAAAATGGCCGCAGGGGAAAACTTTTAAATGTCAATGACGAATACACCCTTAAATTGATCTAACAGTTGCCATAGAAGCGTATTTTCATGTTTTGTCCTTTGTGAGGTTCGAATTTAACGCAGTCAAATGTCGCCTTAAGTGCCGCCTGAGAAAAACCACGTCCTGGGTTATAGAACCCAGATAAGAATTGTTCTCTGTTTGAACCTTTTATAGAACTTCGTATAAAAGTAACGATTTTTATTTGAAGTTCTATAAAAACATTTGAATTAAAAATAATGCGTATTTATTAATTTACATTTTCTAACACCTCGGCCATTCGGCCGCCTCCTTGCAAATGCCGCCACCGCCAAGCCTACGACAGTCTATAATCTTGAGACGTTCCCGAAGATTGTGCATCTTGTAATATTTAAAACATTTTTCGTTTTTCTTTTAACTTTGGTGAATTTTGTACAATTTTTGAAAAGCTTACATAGAATGTAATCAATTGCTTCATTATTTAAAATGTAAAAATTCATTCTTAACACAAAAAAGTGTTCATACACTTTTGAGAAATATAACGTTTTTCAGAAAATCATTCTTGTAGATTTCTTGAGAGTTTTTTGAAATTTCCTTTAATTGTACATATTTTTTTTATTCTCGTTTCGCAAAAAATTGGTCTCAATTGTCACTTGAAATTTAAGATTAGGATGGTCCCGAAATCAATCATGTTGTCCCGTCGTCCCGGAAACCCGGATTTTTCATTTCATAGTTACAAAATTAATCAAACACTAGAAAAACTTTAATAAATATGTAAATCAGACTTTGCTTCGGCTACAGGTTGATGTAAATGATATATTTTCTGCCTGTGGTACATTTTACAACGTATTATTGCCTAGGTGAAAGTGTCTTCAAGATTTTTGCCCTGCGGAGCATTTCTTTTTATTTGTGTTTTAATAATTTTAATAACATTTATTTAAAAAAACGTGCAGCACAAACGATACACAAAAGCAATAAAAAGCTTAATTTTAAAAAGTAGTAAAATTAAGATTTTTATTGCTTTTGTGTATCGTTTGTGCTGCAAAAAAAAATCATGAATTTTGAATCTCTTTTTTTTGCCCAATTTATATACTACCCAAACCAGGAATAGTTCGCCTATCAAGAATTTCTTAGAACTTATTGTTGAAGACTGATTTCCTTTTTTTTTTTATTTTAATCATGAAATATATTTATTTTTAATACAGTTACTTCTGCATTTTTTATTAGAATTGTCGACAAAATCAAATACCAAAAAATTCCATTGATTTGAAGTTCTAAAAAAAATTCTTGATAGGCGAACTATCCCTGGTTTGGGTTGTAAATTAATTATAGTAGACCTTCATCTTGTGCGATTTCTGATAGTGCGATCTTCACAACAATAATGTTTATTTTATTGAAAATCAGTCTGCGCGATTTCCATTTGTGCGTGGGTCTAATGTACATATATCCGCGTTAATTAGTAAATTTCTTGTTTGTGTTACTTCTATATTTGTCATTGGTTAACATTAAATTCTCAAAATTCTAAATTCCAACTAACAACAAATAACTCTTTTACTTATTAATCTAAATATTTATAATTTTTGTAAAAAGATTCTATCAAAATATATCTTCAACGTTGATAAAAAGTCTTTTTGTTAATAAAACATTTGGCCAGACGATCACTAATTGGACAGGTGTTGCCGATATTTGCTTAGACGTAGGTATAACAAACTTACACTCTATTATACGTAAGATAAATATATGTTATTCTCCTTACGCAAGTGTTCATTGTTTTCTTCTGGGAAATAGTGGCAAGTATTCAATATTCTGGTATTTTAAAAAAGCTTTTACTAAAAGAATTGTACTAAAAAGAAAAAAAATTTTTTTGGCGTTGTGTCAGAAAGAAAAGCGAGATCAATATTTATTTTATTTTTTTGTTTTTTCCTCGCTTTTATTTCTGATATACACCGCCAAAAAAAATTTTTTTATCTTTTTAGTACATTCTTTTAATGAAAGCTTCTTTTAAAAAAATATTTTTTTAGTCTTTGAATATATATCCTTGTATTTAAGATATCCTTACCGACTTTTTGACTCCAAAATCGGATTCAGAGACACCAAAAATCTCCAGATAAGATTTTTTCCGGAAAATTTGAGGAAAATTATAATCACGTTATCCTTACAGGACCTTTCGTTATCTTACAGATTTCTTAATGCTAGAACCGGATTCGGCGACCCGAAAAATCCCCAGATGAGATTTTTTTCCGGAAGATTTGAGGAAAAGGATAATCACGTTCCGTTATCCATGCGTGGACGAAGTAATGAAAATATTGTATTGTCACCGGAGTTACGTATGTGTCAATCGTATGAGTAGAAGTGGATCAAAATTATAAATGTTACAAGATTCGACCATGACAGACAGACTAAGGAATTAACAAAATAGCAACCCACCAAATAAAAGCTTTTAAAAACACTCAGACACATAAATATAATATATTGTGCAAACAACCCGCATTGATATTATTTTCGTAGGCTGTTTTTTTTTTGGTGAGTGTTGCTTGAGGTAATAAAAAGTGTGGTATCTGTATCTAATCGATAATTAAGAGAGATAAAAATATTTAGCCTATAATTCATGTAAATAAAAAAAAATCAAAATTGATACGTTGAGAAAAAATTAAAGTCAGAATTAATATAAATAGGGAACAATGTTAATATAACGAGGCTATCGACATTTGAATGTTAAAATTGCTACCTTGACTTCTTCAGCAGCGACTCAATTTTTATTATTAGGACATCAAGCCGAGTGAATAAAATCTAGCAAATGCTTTTACTAGCAGATTGGCGCCTTTTAGTACACAAATTCCATATAAATTTTGTGCTGAAACCTGATAAATTCCTAGTAAAAGCATTTGCTAAATATTATACTCTCGGCGCATTGTTTAAATAACTAACTGGAAACCAGTTTAAATTGTTCAAAATATGACACATTTCGATAAATTGTGAAAATTAAAAATATTTTATATACTCGTACTGGCCGTCGCACCAGTTTCTAAAAGAATCAATTCCTTTATATTTGCACGCACCAAAAAATCGCTTTTGGTTGTTGATATTCGACGATAGAATCATTCGGTCATCAGATGACTTTTTGTTACCAGGAGCGACTTATCGAGAATATATCGATCTGAAGATTCTATTCTTATCGAATTTAAATTTTGGACGTTAGCAAGGTCGTAATAATCATCTTATAAAGACTAAATATTGTCATTTTTCAGTTTCTCGTGTCTTCTAAACGGGCAAAGTCCATCCGAATCGAATTGATTGAAAATGAATTCGTTTAAATTTCTACCTAAAATCGCCCCAATGAATACAAATTTGTATTTGAGCATAAAATTTTATGCTTCTAGTTTCCATTTTTAAGCACAGTTTTCATGTAATGCAGACAAGATTTTTACAAGGCTATCAAGGTATTACATTGAATAGTGGAAAACGATCAATTATGAAAAGATCGACTTCTTTCGCAAATTAAAAATGTAAACGTAAACAAGTCTTATGGAAATTTAAATTAAGCTACACGATGGTTTTTCTGAATTTGTTTTTCATATCTATATAATTTATTGTGTTTGTGAGAAATATTTCAAGTTTTCAACTTCTAGAAGTCGGCCTGTAATCATACAAAGTAAAATAGTTTCATGTTTGTGCCACCGTTCGGTGTAGATTTAAAAAAAAAACAGACACTAAAAAATAACATGTAACGCCTTATTTCTATACTTGTATCAAATCACAAGTAATCCATGCTAGATGCAAGTATTTCCCGCACCTTAATAGAAAATCGCTTTTTTTTATCAAAAATATTTTCTTCATATTGAAAAGTATATTTATGTCTCTGTCACACTCTGATGATATGCAAATTAATTGATCAACATTTCAATACATTTGAAGTTGACATAAATATATTAAATCCATGGCGCTGGATTCGATGTTTTTTATTCCAGCGTTTTTTTGTAGTTTTCTCTCCGATCTTGTAAGACTCTCTTGGATAATATCATTGACAATAAATGTATATTATACATATTTATTAACAAAAAAAAACTCGTTTAATTATTCAAAGGTTACTCCAGGTGTTGTCCACCGTGTGCGGAAAACCACAGTACCTGACCGATCAACAATCGCACAACATCAAAACATAAACACTTACCGACATCTGATACAGTTGAAATCGATAGATTGTTGGTTGTGGGCCACGAAAATATGAATGCGACATGCGTTGTCCACATGTCTCGTGGGATCATTTATGCTTTACTTTTACCCATAAATGTTGCCTTAACTTTTATATAATACAAATTTCCTTTTAATTCGAGAGATGTACGGTGTGCGATGTTTGACTTAATTTATTTTTTTCTTATTTTAGTTTAAAATGCGGTTATTATTTGATAAGTGTAGTACTTTCTTAACACTTCGAAATGTGCCATTTGCGGACTATCACTTTATTATTTTGTAGATTTCATTAATTAATTTGCTTTGTTAAGATACAGGGTGGGCCAGAATAGACGCGGGGGTTTGAATTCTTTATAAATTTTTCATTTTAGCGAAACCTATAATTTTTTTTTTCAAATACATGTAGTTGATTGATGGGGAATATTTTTGGTCTAAACATGGAAAATTATATCCCGCAAGTGGTGGCCATTTTCTGCTTCGCAAATCCGTGCTCTTTCCAAGACATTTTCCATAACCTTTCGTGTTATGGCCTCGATTTCACTGCGAATGTTGGTTTTCAATTGGCTGATGGTTGTTGGCTTGTTGACGTACACCTTTCAAATATCCCCAAAGGAAACAATCTGGAGTCGTTAGATCAGGTGAACGCGGAGGCCAATTGAAATCGCAACTTTTCGAAATAATGCGTCCGCCAAACATGTCCCGTAAAAGAGCCATTGAGCCCACCGCCCACCGGTTCGTTGTTCTATTGTGTACAGGTCCATTTTAAATTGCCCAAGTCTTCTTAACAAAATTCTGAAACAAAATAAAAAAAATAAAAAAAAAAAAAAAGTTATAAAGACTTCAAACCCCTGCGTCTATTCTGGCCCACCCTGTATTAACCAAAAATTTTTTATAAGGGTATTCACAGTCCTCTTTTAATTTTGGGTATTTGGTAATATTAAAAGACTGAAAATATTCTGCTGTGAACATCCCACAGCACAGATTTGAGAACAGCGCTTTTATTGGACACGTGACCAAATCATGAACTGCGAATTTGGTTGTAAAATATGACACATACCTTTAAATCCATGTTCGATAAAATTAAAAAAATTTGCAGTCCGATGAGATTAACAAAAAACCAGCGAGAAAATTTGACAACTAAAAACATTACTAGCGTCACTGGCGGTTGATTCTTGATACCGAGTAACCGGGCCGGAAAACACGACTCAAGGCATGTCTACAATTACCGAATCCGGTAATTCATTTTTACATGAACACAAATTACCGTCTCGGTAAAAATCTGTTAAATTTGACTGAATTACCGAGCGGTAAAATTACTCGCAATTTAAAAGAGGACTGTGAATACCCTTTATATATTAAGAGCTTTTATTTAGCTTTGTCTATTTGTTTGTCTGTCTGTCAGGGTCAAATGTTGTTACCTAATTTTTGCCGACTTACACTTATTCGATTGATTTGAAATTTCGCTCACTATACGTAATTTTGATGACAATGGTGTGATTGTATACATGTACGAAAACGAAAACAAAATGGCGACCGACAGACGCCGTTTTGTCCAAATTGAACAAACTAATTACCCATCCATCGTTTCGAGTTTCAAATCAAAGAACTTCGGAAAAAGAATTATCTGCGTTCATTATAAAAACCCAATTAAAAACAAAATGGCGGACTCATGATGCCATTTTATCAAAATCATACAAATGCAATGTGCCGTCTTAAATTAAAAAGCTTGGGAAAATAATCGTAAAGCCGGAAGCAACGAGTCCAATAAGATGTCATTTTTGATTTTTGGTCTTTCTAATTAAATACAAAACTACTCAAAAGGAAAAAGGATAAGATAAAAAAAAATTTGAAAAAGGCTTTTATTAAAAAATGAACTTAAAAGGCAAAAAAAAATTTTTAAGTGCTGTGTATCACAAATAAAAGTCAGATAAAAGCATAAAAAATATTAACTAAAATAAATAAAGGATTTTTCAATTGAAACGATGCATTTTGCCAATAGAGTTTCTCCTAAATGCGTCAACAAATTTCACCAAGATTTGACATTTGAGTCAGTGAATGTATACATTTTGATCATTGAACAGTAGATGCTTCAATAACGTTTACAAATAATCCAAATTGTTTATTAAAGTTCGCGTTCGGTTGTGGCGACTGTTCGTTCGCTAACTGCAATGAGCGATGAAGCTCATTTTTGGGTCAACGACTTCAAAAATAAGCGAAATTTTCGCATTTGGTCAAGTCAGCAACCCGAAGCCATTCAAGAAATGCCAATGCATCCGCAAAAATCGACTGTTTGGTGCGGATTTCATGCAGGAGGTGTAATTTGGCCGTAGGGGAGACTGGTCCTAGTTGTCACAAAAATCATAAAGATCCTTATTTCTGGAGACAATGAAGTTAAATTGCCAAGTCAAACGCATAAATCATATATTCGGGCTTTCGTCCTTCATTAATTGTACAAATTATTTAAAATTTCAAGTAATAACGTCATGAAAATAATGTAATAAAAATTTAAGTCTACTGTGACAACTTACCCCAAGGCTGGGGTTGGTTGTCACAACGTGCGGTCCTCGTTGTCACAGGTCATTCCCGGCGTAATTAGGGTAACAAAAAAAAACTCTTTGCCCCGCAGATCTATCATGAGCCCACAGTCTGCATTTGATGCACTGAAGTCACCCTGCATTGGGTTTGCTACTTGACTAAGTTTCATAACAAACCACGCACAGTAGTTCTTCGTTGTCTTCGTCTTCATCGCTGTTAACTACTCATTTCTGTATCTCACGTCCTTTATTTTCCTTCTTCTTATGTTTGTTGAGCTTCAGATTCTTCAATCTGCAGATTTTCCTGCTCTGCAGTGACAAATAGCCCCTGAGACAACTAGTACCGACAGACAAATAATTTTTGACAGCCATTTAAACCTATAACACTTAACGTAAAACCTAAACACTCAAAATTACGTTTAAAGTCGATCAATATCCTAAGAGATACCAATCAAAATACACTTCTATCTTAATATTGTATGGCAAATAAACAAAATCAATAAATCCATTAGAATTTACTCACTAACGATATTTTTTGATTTCGAGTTAAAAAACGTAACATTTGAGGTCGATCGCCAGGATACTTTCTGAGGTTGGCAGTGGTGGAGTGCGCTTCGAAATTGCCGAAGAACCGATTTCAAAAATATTTCTGAATTAAGAGATATAGCCATTGTGACAACTAGTACTTGTGACAACGAGGACCAGTCTCCCCTACTTATTTTCGAACGACACCGGTAGCTCAGTTCTAGTCAATGAAAACCGCTACCGCGTCATGCTAACTTACTATTTTTGGGACTAATTGGAAGAAAATGACTGAGCATATGTGATTTCAACAAGATGGTGCCACATGCCACACAGCGGGTGAAACAGTCGAGTTGTTAAAATCGAAGATTGGTTTACGCGTTATCTCCAGAAATGGAAGCCAGACTTTTTTCTTTGGGGTTATGTGAAATCATTAATCTACAGCAACAAGCCAGACAACCTTAGGACCAACATTCAACTCGAAACTGCTGGGATATCGACCGCTTTATTCGAAAAAGTTATGGAAAATTTGGTTCAACGCATACACTCTTTTTATGGATTCATTCCCAAATATGACAAAAAAAAAATACATGTCAGCGAAAAATATCGCTACCTGCAGACCAAGTCGGAGAATAACACAAAAATAAATGTCAAGCATTCTTCTCCGGTAAATTAGAGCTTCTGTACAAAAAACTGGTGCGGTCATGATCCCGCGGTCTCAAGGGGTTAAGTAGCTCCCGCACGGAATATACACCGAAAAGTCAAAATAGCCAAAAAGTTAGGCTAGGGTATTTTCTCGACATTAGATAATTTGGAAAATTCTCTAAAACATGCTAATACGAAACACTTTTCTATGTGTATAAAAAACTGATTGAGTTATCAATATTTTGATTGCATGGAAAGTTTAGAGCCAGCTAACAAAGAATGCAAATAAAATGCCTTTGTGGAGACATGGTATCGAATTTCCTTGGAATATATCTAGAAACAATGCAAGCTTTGCCATGAAATGAGTTCAAAAAATTCCTTTTTGTTCTGAAGAAATGGTTGCAAGCTCACTATTTACTGATTTACAAATCAATTTTTGCGTAAAAGAATCCGTGGGGAAATTTTTTTTTGATTGAATAATGGGAAAAAACACATTTATGTTTATTATTTTGCACTTTGTATTGGATTGGAAACTTTTAACCTTAACGTTATCAGTAATAATACTGACTGCACTTAAACGGTTGAAGGAAAATTGGATGATAGGAAAATAATTCTAAGAATTGAAGATTTTCCCGGTTCCTAAAGTTCTCAGATAAGCAGATCTTTGTTGGAATAAATGAGTTCAAGAGATCCTAAGACCCTTGAAATATTAGTTTTTTGGAAAATCCGGTTTTCTTCAAAATTTAAATGTTCTTAGTGCAGGCTCACACCAGAATGGTGCCGAAGTGGCAATTTGAATTCTTAAAGCCCGTCAAAACTAGAATTTCAGCGTACATTAAGGTAGATTTAAGTAGAAGTAAATAAGTAGTAATTGGGTAGAGATATACTTTGATGCGAGCTCCCATATTGATTATAAGGCGTTTCAAAAATTGAAATTACTATTTTAATGTCATTATACATACATGCTTGCCAACGCTGTGCGCGTCTGCACTTAGATTACCATAATTCGAAATTCTAAAAATGTGGGTAGGAAAATTTTGTTTGATTTTACTCAAGTTAATGGAATCAAAATTGTTGATTTAATAGCGGGCCTTACCAATGACCCGTGACTAACTTAGTAACAGCTTTTGGTGTGTGCGAAACGGGCTATTTGCTTGCTAATTCTAGTAAGTTTTCACACATTTATCACACCGAATTTAAAACTTTTCAATAAAAACTAGGATTTGAACCGAAATTAGCAAGCAAATAGCCCGTTTCGCACACACCAAAAGCTGTTACTAAGTTAGTCACGGGTCATTGGTAAGGCCCAGCATATTTAAAAATTCCGAAAATTTCCATTATTTCAAAATCTTTTTCGAATTAAAAAAGATGTCGTTGGCTAAAAACAAAATTTGTTATTATTCCAAGACTGAAAAGCTGATATAAATTGTGACCAAGTATAATTTCGGAAGACAGCTGACGTTTGTGAAGATAACCCACCGTAAAAATAAAACTATTTTGTGTTGTTAAAAAAATTGTTTTTTTTTAGAATCTGCCAATTTTAGTTGTATTATTGAAAGTTAAATGAAAATTTTTCGAATTAATCGCGATTTATTGCTATCAGTTAAAAGTTCATTTCGCCCTGAAGTTAAAATTCGATTTATTGCCATAAATGCGAAATATCGTTAATAAAACTTGAATCTAAGGCAAACGCGTTTTATTTATGAAAACGCAGATTGGTATTGATTAAATGATCACAAAGGCACTTGGAAATAAATTGGATTTTGATTTCCATATCAGAAATGCTGTCTAATAGTTGTGCTGACCCAGATCAATGATTGCAGAAGTTGCATATGGAAAAGGGCCAAGTCCCGAGATAAGTTCAAAAACCTCCGAGTATGACGTACGGCCAGCTAAGGTCACAGTTTTTCATTACGCAACATAATTTCAGAAAAATGTAAAGTTGTTGGAAAAGAAACGCAACGGAAGCCAGAAAACCACTAGAACAACTCTCTATTTACTGTATTAAATTTTCTTTAGATGTTGTGGACAGAGATAAGCATTACTCAGTTTGGGAAAGTTACATTAGTTTGAACTAGTACTAGTTCAAACAGCAACTAAATTCAATTCAGTGTACACCTCTTAACTAGCAACCGCCACGCGCAATCAGATATGTAGAACTTATTAAAAAAGCTTTGAATAACAAATTTTCGTCAGAGTTTTAATCAAACTTTGTCGAATTGCGCGAATATTCCACGTTGTGATCATTCGATCGTCGTTTTCGCAGAGCAGACCTCTATCAAAATGTAAATTCACCACAAACAAAGTTGAAACCTGTTGATTTTTCCTCCATCAATTGACGCTATATGCTAACACAACAAAATGACAATGTTGTCGTTTTGACTTTTTCAGGCGTGAAACGATTTCATATCTTCGGGCTTCGAAACTAAATCCAAATATTAAAAAAAAAGAAATATGGAAGCTCATTAGAATCTGATCTAGGCAATTTTTCCAATTGGTCTACTATGTTCTTTCTCCGTATTAGAGCGAAGACATGAAGGGGGAGGGGAGGTGAAGGGCGAATTTACTTGGGGACGTCCATAGACCTTACTTTCTTTTCGGACACATCCTCCTTCGTTTACTATTGCACTTAATGTTGTCCCTGCCCCCTGTTAATGCTCAGAACTATATTAAAAATCCTTCACCAATTCAGAAAATAGCAGAATAGGCGATAAGAGGGATGAGAACTTTGAATTCCTGAATGGTTTATAATCTTCGCCGTATCTTCAATTGGAAGATGATGTTCAATCAGACTTAACCTTAAAGGCTTGGTGGTACACGCGATGTACCACCTTTTTTGTAGCAAATACTGCACGGTGGTATCAAAAATGTACCACCAATTAAACCGTCTTTCTTTGCCGTATGATACTTTAAAATGGTACCACTAAAAAAATCAAAAAAAAAATTTTTTTTGAGTGCCGGTAGGGTGAAAATATTTGCTATTTTTCTGTGCCTCTAAGGGTTAAGGATGTTGTATATTGATAGAACTTAGAGAGCAGCTATGATAGCTAAAATTGGTACCTGATTGGAAGAAAATTATTTTTAATTTAAAATCAGTTGCTTGTCATTTCTCTCTCACATAAATTAAGTTTCCCCAGTTGAAGTTTCGTAACAATTGATTTCCCATACTTCGCGCACCTATAGTTTTACAATTATTGCGAACCATGGATAAACTGCCACATTTGTACGGTTTTAATTGCAATCCATCAACAGCAAAGTCCGTGAGAGCAGCCTAGACTGATGGTGTCACTAGCATCAAGCAGTAACTGTCACAGCTCATTTAGATAAAGCCAGTTGAGTGGACTTAAACCCCTTGAGACCGCGGGGTCATATATAACCCCACCAGTTTTTTGTACCGAAACTCTAATTTCAAATTTATTTTTGAGTAACTTTCCGATCAGGTCTGCAGGTAGCCATACTTTTCGCTCACATATATTTTTTTTTGTCATATTTAAGAATGAATCCATAAAAAGTTTTTGTGAATTTCACGATTTGTAGATCTCGGTCTCAAGAGATTCTGCATACGAGAAGCGATACTCGAACTACGGCTTGAATTTTTTACCACCAAGTCAAACTGAATTTTTCTAGACGTGTCTGAAAAAGTAAGAATCAATAAATTACAGTGTAATTTATGTAAAAACGACACTACTGCAATTTTGTTAATTGCCATTCACTCGACACGATCGTTTTGCTCTTATTTCATTGAGCCCGCGTAACAGTTTGTTATGCTGCCCTGGAATTGATAACAACAATATATTTACATGACCACCACTCTACTCTCTCTTTTTTTATAATCATTGGTCGTGTCCAATAACTCGAAAACAAAATATTTCGCAGCTCAGTTCGCTTCGCTACGATCAATCGGACGGTGCTCGATATATTTAAATTTCTTGAACGCAATCAAGTTTGATCAGAATTAATGAAATAAAAAGTCAAAAGTTGAACAATCGACTGGGAATTAAAGTTACGGATGAGTTTTATATCAGTGAATTAATTCCATTCGAATTGAATTGATTTTTGAAACGGAGAGAATTTATTTTCAAAAAAAAAAGAGTGTTAAAAGTGATTTATTGAAATTTTCATGAGTGTTTTTCAATTGGAGACAAGAGTTTCGATTTAAAGCGGAGGAAAATCTCAAAAAAAAAACACTTATTTGTGGATAAGGCAGAAAACGTGGATAACCTAAGGGCATATGTGCTAGACAATTTAAATATATGTAAAATATTGGATTTTTAAAAGCTCAACCGTGAGCATGATACCTCATTGTGGATATCGCTACACCTGGAACCGTGAAATTGTGTTCAACTCACAGAAACTCGTCAAGAGACGTTAGATCTACGATAAGTTTTATTAAATAATCGTAGACGTCGTACGCATATTTTTTCCATTTTTTTTTTACCTTCAAAAAAATTTATCATCAGAATTGCTTGTACTGGAATCAAATTCATGCTGCAGCAAATTAAACATCTTAGGAAATTTACCAATTGTTATTACATCTACTAAAAGCAAGTAAAAAAAAAACAACACCCACACAAACACACAGACAGAAAGAGAATAACAAGATCGAATTTCTAGTATAAAAAGCTTCGAAAGTTAAGAAACAAATAACGAAAGAAAAAAAAAGCTATACAAAGAAAAAAAATCTGAGCCAAAATTATCAATTTAATTGGAAGTCAACATTCAACATTTTTATACATATTCGGAATTTTTAAAAAATCGTATATTTTGAGCCAAGAGAGAAAGATTACTACATTTTAAGCCATAATCGAAAATCGAAATCGTTGGCTTTTTAAAAAAAAGAAAGGAACTTTATTCCAATTTGATTATATTGGAATGACAAACTGATTTAATTTTTGTTATTAAAGAGTAAATGAGAAAAAGTTTCAATGAATTAAGCAGGAAACCCAATCTGTGATTTGTAAATTGCTGTGCCCTTCTTCCAGTCAACTTTTACTGAATATATAATTTTTTTTTTATATATATATATATAAACAATATATATCCACAAATATCGTATATCGCTATATATAAAGGAATACAAAATATTAATCATTTACTAACCCTCGTATGCTATAAAGCATAAAAATATTTTTAATATTAAAATATACAAAACGAAACGACCACAAAAAAAAACACCGAAAAGTAAACAAACTTGAACAACATTAAAAATAAAACGTAAAAAAATAAAGATTTTCGAACCGCATTTCTTGAAATATCCAGCATCTCGATGAACACTTATATGATGACAACATATGGTTAGTATTAAAAAAAAAATCTTAATGTGATTACACCTGTTAACATTTATCCGCGTTATTCACGCTGCGCTATGCCACCTCCATGATATGAATGCCCTACTTGTTCAATTAAAAATTTAGATTTAGTGTCAATTAATAATCTAGGTAGGTCGTAATTTTATCTTTTATATAGCTTGGACTCGATATTCACAAATCAAACGCATTTACTTATAAACACATCTAATGGCTATGGTTGGATTTTCCGATTAAAAACTAATCAAATTCAAAAACCGAGTAAACAACTTCACATGTTTATTAGAATTGGATAATAAATGTATATTTTACGTTGACAAAAATGCTATTGAAACGCTTCAAACATGTAGGATTGATATAGTTTTTTTTTTCGTAACCACGATTTTTCAACCTGTTTTATAGGCAAATCACGGCTTCTTTGGAATTTTTTAAAAAAAATCTTCATTTACCTATAATGCGGGCTTGGAAAATCATATTTTACCTTGTTGGCCTCCACATTTGACCGAATTCTTTCAAATGGAATATATTTCGAATACCACTAAATTGTGAGATTTTTATCAGTCGCATTTGTATTTTCATTCTTAAAAATGATTTTTTCTTCAATCCGTTTGTAAATGCCACAAAATTTCCTGTATTTGATGAAAATTATATAATTGACCACAAGATATAAAAAATAGGTCATTGCGTTGCTTAAAAATGTCATACATTTTGACTTTTCTCTGCCATAGAGGGAAAGTATTGCTTGGAGACCGACTCAAGAACGTGGCAGATAGCAACTTTCTGATCAGTACGAAATCCGTTTCAGGCAAAATTATGTCCATCTGTCGGTCTGTCTGTCTGTTGGCCTGTCCGTTTTACGTATCTAAGATAGCTCAGGAACGCGTTGAGCTAGCGAGTTGAAATTTTTTGTTAATTGAGTTTTGCGAAAAATCATAGCTTTCTGTCAATTTTTGGAAAAGTAATGTTAGCTAAAACGGATAGCTCCCATACCATTTTTTTTTTGGAAAGAACCATGCTGGGTTCGACGTTTTTTATGCCCTGGGCTAAATTTTGAACCAGTTGGGGTTTCACTTTCATTGTACCTGGATTGGAAATTGGACTTTGCTCTAGTTTCATTGACATAAGCTCTTTTTTGGCGGGGAACTGCAGGGGGATGGCCAGCTGCCATCTTAAGGAGCCTCCACACGTTCAATGTTACTTGACAAGTATTATTGATGAAAATTTTCGTCAAGTAACATTGATGGAAATTGCCTCCACACGTAACATTGAAGAGCATCCAAACGATCAATGTTACTTGAAACATGAGTCATTCAAGTAACATTGAATGTGGGGAGGCTCCTTTAGACGCAATGGAAAAATTATGTCTAAGATGGCAGCTGACTTTGATCTTTTAATGGTTTTTATGTATCTGTAACGGTTCTCAAGATATTTGAAGAAAATTTTTTTTTTACTTATTTTTCGCAAAACTAAATATTGCAGAGAAAAGTTGTGTGTTGATCAAAACTGATATTCTCCCGAAAAAACTGCGTCCATATTCATATCCAAAAAATTATGAAGAAAACCATTCTTTACAATACGATTTTACATATAATAATTTTGCCCAATATCGAAATTAAATCAAAAACTTTTTTTTATAAACAACGTCGTTTTATTTGTGATTTTAAAATGTTATAAGGCCCCATGGCCGAATTATACAAGGTCTGCTGGTTATTTTTTGACAGCCACCATTTTGCTACGTCATCGGCAAGAAATTCTTTGTAATGTTGATTGTGCGTACGGAGTTGTTTAGCTAGATGTTAGCTAGATTTGAGAATTAGGGAAAATTCCCATTGAGTCTTATAAGAATTTCTTGCCGATGACGTCGGAGCCAAGAGAGACTGAGCTGTCAAACAGACCTTGTATAATTCGGCCATGATAAGGCCCTATCACAGAATCCGATACGAATGGTTCGGATCGTAAACTCAATGTTGTTGTTAGTGTTTTATACCAACAACAACATTGAGTTTACGATCCGAACCATTCGTATCGGATTCTGTGATAGGGCCTATAATTTTTTTTTACATTATTTAAGTGGTATAGCGAGTAGAGCTTTCCAACTTTAACAACAAAAGCGATTTATGGCTACACCTCTTATGTTACAGTAGTGGCTTTGATAGAAGAAAAGTCTGTTCCGCAATTCACTGTATTATTAAAAATCAGTCGTAGACTTGTAAACTAGAATACAGCCTATTGGCTTTCCAAATGTAAAAAAATGAAATTTTGAAAAAATTTCAAATGAGAAGATGTCAAAAGGCCGAAAAAACTAAAAGACTTTTTTTAATTCCTTGAACTTCCGCTAATAATTCAATGTTTATGTAACTTTTCAAAAACAAAAATTATCAAAGTAGCAAAACATTTTTTCAGAGTTTACTCGCGATAAAATTTAATCTTTTTGAATGCCCATAAATTAGTTCAAAATTTCATAAACTAATCTACAAAAGTATGTAAAAGCCCAGTTAAACTATTATGTACAATGATTAGCTAATGAATTAAAACCACAAACAGTTTTCTGGGAAAGTCAATGACCTATAATTTTTTTTTCAAATAAATTTAAAAAAATAATATCTCAAACTACCTGCACACTCATTTTTTAAAAAAATATTTTTTTAAGATTGATGCTCGATATGAGAATAATACATATAAGAATATATTGGATCGAGTATATCCTGTAGAATGCAACGAAACAATTGTCAGATTATAAAACGAATTACAGGCGCCCCTTGATTTAAGACACCTCGATATAAAACGTGTTAATATACATCATTCAATCTATTGGGTTTTCAGTCTTAATATACGACACTTAATTTCTTCAAAAAATAATTTATGTTCGCAATTTCTTTAATTTGCAATAACATACCAAAAACAATGTATAACACAGACGATTCAAATCAAACAAATCATTTTAGAAGAAGCATGAATTTTTCAATCAAAAACTTAATACCCCATCGCCACGTGTAGCTAAGGCACAAACCAGAAAATACTCGCACAGTAGACACAAAAGTTTGCGCTGTTGTCTAATATGCATTCGTCCATAGGTCTTTTTATACCCGTATGGTGAAACAAAAACCAACTGAAAACAAAAAAAAGGCTAACATTTTAAAAACTTAGAAAAAATGCTCGAGTTATGGTTTTTTTCCATTTTTAAAACCTGCTAGAGAAATAAGTATCGACTGCTGAGGAACATGCAATCAACAACGAATGAATTGAAAAAAATATTTGGCAACAAGGGATATAAGCTTTCTCATAAAGCGACTATCTTCTGGTTTGTGCCTTAACTAAGTTTTTCATTCATGCTTCGTCTAAAATGATTTGTTTGATTTGAATCGTCTGTGTTATACATTGTTTTTGAACATACCTTTAAAATAGTCCCAAATTTTCTCTCACGGTGAGAGCCTTTTTATAAAATCAAGAAAAAATATCAGTTGTGGTCAACACAAAACTTTCTTCTACAAAATCTACGACCCAGCGCAATTTACGCTAGAGCCCTGTCGCGTTGTCAACCTAAGACGACCTCCCAATAAATTCTTGGTTCATCCAAAAATATCAAAAACGTACAAAATTTGAGATAACTTGAGAACGGTAAAAGATATCAATTTACGGTAAATGGCAAAAATGTAGAAAATGTTAATATCTTGCATTATTCTTTTAACTGATTTGTCGAAAAACCGTTAGTTTGCAAATTATTCGCAAAAATATGATTTTTTACATATTAATGAAAATATCTCAATAACGGTAAAAGATAACGGATAACGGTGCAGAATGCAATTCTCATTAATTCACTTCATACATTCAGTCAGCAAAAACCCGTTAGTTTTCGAGATAATCGCAAAAAACTGTTTTTTTTTTTGGAAATAACGGTTTATCTCGATAACAGGTTGAGATATCGAGTTATGGCTAAAGACAAAAGTGTGGGAAATTTTATTTTCTCCAAGTTTTGTCATACTTAAGGCCACTAAAACGCGTAGTTTGATAGGATCGTCCCATTTCAGGACCCAACATGCCTATAAAATTTCATGGCGCTAGCTCTATTAGTTTTTGAGAAATCTTGTACACAGACTGACAGACAGACTGACAGACAGACTGACAGACAGACTGACAGACAGACTGACAGACAGACTGACAGACAGACTGACAGACAGACAGACTGACAGACAGACAGACTGACAGACAGACTGACAGACAGACTGACAGACAGACTGACAGACAGACTGACAGACAGACTGACAGACAGACTGACAGACAGACTGACAGACAGACTGACAGACAGACTGACAGACAGACTGACAGACAGACTGACAGACAGACTGACAGACAGACTGACAGACAGACTGACAGACAGACTGACAGACAGAAAGACATTTTTTTAATATGACTCCAATCGACTCAGGAGTGATCGGGAAATGTTTTTTAGGCAAAATTAAGAGGTCGAAATTTTTCATGAATACAATATACTTTATTATACTCCGTAGAAGAAAGTAAAAAGGAACGATTTTCGTCCAAGTAATACGTTTCTCAATTTAAGAAAAGTGGGATCAAATACAGAAAGTGACATTTTGACAGATATAGAAAATATTTCTAAAATTAAGAAGAGTTCTTCTTAGATCAACAAATAAATTTCTTGAATTCAGAACTATTTTATCATATTCAGAATTTAATTCTAAACTGAAAAATTAATGCTGAAGTTAAGAAACTAAGTCTTAATTCTAGAAATTAAGTTCTAGATATAAAAAATGCTTTTCGTAATTTCAGAAATATTTTCTAATTTGATTTTCTAGATTTGATCTCAATATTCTAAAATTCAGAAAAGTTTTAGTTGGACGAAAACTGTTTCATTTTCTAGATTCTAAAAAAAAATTTTCTCCATGCATGCATAACGCACTTCCACCTATTTTTTTACCGCAATATCCAAAAAATAAAAATTACAGAAAAATATACAAGACCTTGGTGTTTGTTGTTTCGATATACGACGCAATTTGGCCCTCTTAAAAACGTCGTAATTCGAGAGACACCTGCATAAGCTGTTTGGGATGGCGAAAGATTTTCGTTTCTGGCTTTCCGTCCGTCCGTCTGTCTGTCAACACAATAACTCTCAAACGATTTAAGCTAGAGACTTCAAAATTTGCATAGGGTGATGGGTCTTATACAAATTGAAAATTTTCTATCAAAAACCAGTATTAAGTTCTCATATAGACTATTTCACGATTGCCACCTGACAATGTACTTTTCTAATGTTAAATTTTTTTAAAAAAATAGTTCGTACAAAATAAATAATTCTGAGTACTTCCCTACTCTAAAAAAGTTATATTTTTCTTAAATGCGATTTTTTTAATGTATAACGCTTGCAACGATAAAATTTGGTGCAAGTTTTTGACATCAATTTGAAGTTTATTTTAGGAACAAACTTTAATTGTTTTCAAACTTTCGAATTGTGCAACGTTTAAATTTCACATGGCAGTTGTCTTGTCAAGGGAAACGAATAAAGTGGTTCTTTTGGAAAACAAATCAATTGATTCAATTGGGAAATATTCACTGCTTTGGAAATAAATAAAAAAACTCCCAAACACTTTGATTTCTCGCTCTAATTGGTACAAAATATTTTCCATAAACAAAGTGTTGGCATTATCACGTGAACTGTCCGCTACAATTATTGGTTTAGATTTATTTTAAGATATTTACCAAATCACGTAAATAAATCGTTCTGAGACAATTTGTCACACATGTCAAAACTGTTAGTTTTCAAGGTTGCCATAGGTAGATAAATAGATAGATAGATAGACTGAAAGTAGAACTTTGTATCCTATCCACCTTCAATGAAATCGATATGCATTTCAATTTGGAATCTACATTGTTGCACAAAAGTAGAAACTTATTTAAATCGCCTTGAAAAGCTTGTTGAAATCTTGTCTCCACTGTAAGTTTGAAATACGTAAAAGTGCAAGAAAAACTTGCACAGCTTTTTAAGATAAAAGAAAAGAATATAAAATTTTGCATGCATGTTGGTTAATTTTTGAATTTGAACCAGCTCTCATGTCATCAAGCAGTGCCAGTGCACCTTGCTTTTTTTTACGGAAATTTGCTCTCTAAACGAGATCTTTCAAGGGCAAAAAAGTATTTATTCTACGTTTAAGTCATTGTGCATTGATGCTATAAAATATCAACTTAGCAACAAGATATCAAAAGATACTGGATTCGAATGCATTTTGTAATTGGGCGATTGGTTCAAAGTTATCAACGTTTCACTCACAACGCTTTCCAATAACACGAAACCTGATGATGTGTAGCAAATAAATATTTTCCTTGGGATTTTCATTTGTTTACAAAAATTTGGACATCATATCAAGCTGTTTTTGAAGCGAGTAGATTATGGCAATATTTGCCATAAGGTAGATGATATCAATCGCGTCGGGTTGTGGCTGGCTATTTAGTTGACAGACGTCTTATCAAGACAGATTTTGTATTTTTCTATCTCCCTCTTTTGAGGAAAATTGATAGTCAGTCGCCATAAACTTTGAACAATTTATTAAAATCTATTCTTGATTCTATACATCTGTCCAAGTTCTTCAGTTGTGAATGTTATCTGGAGAACGAGTTTATTTTTCATCAATATTTTAATTAAAATGATTTGGTTTTTCTAGATTTAAACAGAAATCAAATAATTTTATATTTGTCTAAATTATTGAATCTACTTACAGAACTTTTTATGATTTTTTTTTGAATATTCTTGTTTGCTAATTTCTTGTGTGAATAAGATTGCGCTGGCAAGAAAAACTTATGCTAGTCTTGGCTACTTGTTTGCAGCATGACGAATAACTGTGCTACCTGCATGCTGCATTTTCATAAGAAATAGACGTCTTTACTCTTCTACTTTTCGTTTCGTGGACACACAAACAAATTTTAACGTCTTTAGCGGCAGTTTATCTGAAGCCCTTTGCAACGCAGAAAACTGCGCAGTTTTTGAGATTGTCGCAGTATTTTCATATGCTGCGCAACCTAAAGAGTAGCTACGTGTGAACACTAAAATTTAAAAGTAGCCGCTGCCAGAAAAAAGCTTCATCTGGTTAAAACTTTTCCGGCGCTACTTTGTTAGAACCAGAAATTCCAACAGAAATTCACACTATGGGCCGGATTTTTCACATTTCTAAACTTATTTTGATTGAAAGCAAACAATTTAGCTTAGTTTCAAAGGTTTTATTCAACAACTTCGTTTTCAACAACCTTACCAAAGATATAAGGGACAAACAGCCTGCTGTTATCACCGAATCATAATTCCTAAACATTTTAAAACCCAAAAATCCTTTCTACAACGAAAAACTTAGAAAAAATATCTTCCAGGTGAAGCGAACACACATCGAAATCATACTAATATATAAAAATGAGTTGGTGTCTGTCTGCCTGTCTGTCTGTCTGTTCCTCTTTCACGCAAAAACGGCTGAACCGATTGACTTGAAATTTGGCATGAGTGTCTGTGATAGTTCTGGTTCCAATATAGGCATACGGAAAAGTAGCGCGAGGGGTGGGGGGAGCAAGGGGAGGGGGTAAAGTGATTTCGAAACTTAGTTTTTGCGCTATGTTACTCTTTCGCGGGGAAACTACTGAACCGATTGGCCTGAAATTCGGCATAGATGTTCGTCGGGGGTCCAGCACCAACATAGACCCATTAAAAAGTAGCCCGATAGGTTGGGGGAGTAAGGGGAGGGGGTAAAGTGATTTCGAAACTTAGTTTTTGCGCTATGTTACTCTTTCGCGGGGAAACTACTGAACCGATTGGCCTGAAATTCGGCATAGATGTTCGTCGGGGGTCCAGCACCAACATAGACCCATTAAAAAGTAGCCCGATAGGTTGGGGGAGTAAGGGGAGGGGGTAAAGTGATTTCGAAACTTAGTTTTTGCGCTATGTTACTCTTTCGCGGGGAAACTACTGAACCGATTGGCCTGAAATTCGGCATAGATGTTCGTCGGGGATCTAGCACCAACATAGACCCATTAAAAAGTAGCCCGAGAGGTTGGGGGAGGGGGTAAAGTGATTTCGAAACTTAGTTTTTGCGCTATGTTACTCTTTAGCGGGGAAACTACTGAACCGATTGGCCTGAAATTCGGCATAGATGTTCTTCGGGGGTCCAGCACCAACATAGACCCATTAAAAAGTAGCCCGATAGGTTGGGGGAGGAAGGGGAGGGGGTAAAGTGATTTCGAAACTTAGTTTTTGCGCTATGTTACTCTTTCGCGGGGAAACTACTGAACCGATTGGCCTGAAATTTGGCATAGATGTTCGTCGAGGGTCCAGCCCCAACACAGACCCATTAAAAAGTAGCCCGAGAGGTGGGGGGAGTAAGGGGAGGGGGTAAAGTGATTTCGAAACTTAGTTTTTGCGCTATGTTACTCTTTCGCGGGGAAACTACTTAACCGACTGGCCTGAAATTTGGCATAGATGTTCCTCGGGGATCTAGCCCCAACATAGACCCATTAAAAAGTAGCCCGATAGGTGGGAGAGTAAGCGGAAGGGGGTAAAGTAATACCGAATGCAAGTGCTGGAATTTTTTGTTAGTTTGTTAACCCGTTCGGTAGATGTTTTTTTCTATGGGGGTTAAAAATACTCTCTATACAAATTAATGATGTTTACGCTATCAGTATTCATTTAAAACAAAAAAAAAGAAAAAAACCAAAAAAAAATTAAAATTTTTTATTTTTTACAATTTACGTCCACTGTAGTCAGCTTTTTACTCAAAAAATCAAAATTGGGTGACAAATGCACTTAAAGGTGCACTAAATGAGAATAGAGTGTTGAAAATAAATAAATAATAAGTGAATTCAAATTTTTAACTGCGTTGCCATATGGTATCAAAATACCGAATGGCTTAATCATTTTCCGAAGAGAAAAAACTAACGAACAGCATGCAGGCTACCTAATTTTTAACCAAATGAATTTAGTTTTCCTAAGTTTTTTTCTGTTCACGCTTTTAGCCGGGCGAAGCCGGGTCCAAATTCTAGTACTAATATATAAAAATGAGTTGGTGTCTGTCTGTCTGTCTGTCTGTCTGTCTGTCTGTCTGTCTGTCTGTCTGTTCCTCTTTCACGCAAAAACGGCTGAACCGATTGACTTGAAATTTGGCATGAGTGTCTGTGATAGTTCTGGTTCCAACATAGGCATACGGAAAAGTAGCGCGAGGGGTGGGGGGAGCAAGGGGAGGGGGTAAAGTGATTTCGAAACTTAGTTTTTGCGCTATGTTACTCTTTCGCGGGGAAACTACTGAACCGATTGGCCTGAAATTCGGCATAGATGTTCGTCGGGGGTCCAGCACCAACATAGACCCATTAAAAAGTAGCCCGATAGGTTGGGGGAGTAAGGGGAGGGGGTAAAGTGATTTCGAAACTTAGTTTTTGCGCTATGTTACTCTTTCGCGGGGAAACTACTGAACCGATTGGCCTGAAATTCGGCATAGATGTTCGTCGGGGGTCCAGCACCAACATAGACCCATTAAAAAGTAGCCCGATAGGTTGGGGGAGTAAGGGGAGGGGGTAAAGTGATTTCGAAACTTAGTTTTTGCGCTATGTTACTCTTTCGCGGGGAAACTACTGAACCGATTGGCCTGAAATTCGGCATAGATGTTCGTCGGGGATCTAGCACCAACATAGACCCATTAAAAAGTAGCCCGAGAGGTTGGGGGAGGGGGTAAAGTGATTTCGAAACTTAGTTTTTGCGCTATGTTACTCTTTCGCGGGGAAACTACTGAACCGATTGGCCTGAAATTCGGCATAGATGTTCGTCGGGGGTCCAGCACCAACATAGACCCATTAAAAAGTAGCCCGATAGGTTGGGGGAGTAAGGGGAGGGGGTAAAGTGATTTCGAAACTTAGTTTTTGCGCTATGTTACTCTTTCGCGGGGAAACTACTGAACCGATTGGCCTGAAATTCGGCATAGATGTTCGTCGGGGGTCCAGCACCAACATAGACCCATTAAAAAGTAGCCCGATAGGTTGGGGGAGTAAGGGGAGGGGGTAAAGTGATTTCGAAACTTAGTTTTTGCGCTATGTTACTCTTTCGCGGGGAAACTACTGAACCGATTGGCCTGAAATTCGGCATAGATGTTCGTCGGGGATCTAGCACCAACATAGACCCATTAAAAAGTAGCCCGAGAGGTTGGGGGAGGGGGTAAAGTGATTTCGAAACTTAGTTTTTGCGCTATGTTACTCTTTCGCGGGGAAACTACTGAACCGATTGGCCTGAAATTCGGCATAGATGTTCGTCGGGGATCTAGCACCAACATAGACCCATTAAAAAGTAGCTCGAGAGGTTGGGGGAGGAAGGGGAGGGGGTAAAGTGATTTCGAAACTTAGTTTTTGCGCTATGTTACTCTTTCGCGGGGAAACTACTGAACCGATTGGCCTGAAATTTGGCATAGATGTTCCTCGGGGATCTAGCCCCAACATAGACCCATTAAAAAGTAGCCCGATAGGTGGGAGAGTAAGCGGAAGGGGGTAAAGTAATACCGAATGCAAGTGCTGGAATTTTTTGTTAGTTTGTTAACCCGTTCGGTAGATGTTTTTTTCTATGGGGGTTAAAAATACTCTCTATACAAATTAATGATGTTTACGCTATCAGTATTCATTTAAAACAAAAAAAAACAAAAAAACCAAAAAAAAATTAAAATTTTTTATTTTTTACAATTTACGTCCACTGTAGTCAGCTTTTTACTCAAAAAATCAAAATTGGGTGACAAATGCACTTAAAGGTGCACTAAATGAGAATAGAGTGTTGAAAATAAATAAATAATAAGTGAATTCAAATTTTTAACTGCGTTGCCATATGGTATCAAAATACCGAATGGCTTAATCATTTTCCGAAGAGAAAAAACTAACGAACAGCATGCAGGCTACCTAATTTTTAACCAAATGAATTTAGTTTTCCTAAGTTTTTTTCTGTTCACGCTTTTAGCCGGGCGAAGCCGGGTCCAAATTCTAGTACTAATATATAAAAATGAGTTGGTGTCTGTCTGTCTGCCTGTCTGTCTGTCTGTTCCTCTTTCACGCAAAAACGGCTGAACCGATTGACTTGAAATTTGGCATGAGTGTCTGTGGTAGTTCTGGTTGCAACATAGGCATACGGAAAAGTAGCGCGAGGGGTGAGGGGAGTAAGGGGAGGGGGTAAAGTGATTTCGAAACTTAGTTTTCGCTCTATGTTACTCTTTCGCGGGGAAACTACTGAACCGATTGTCCTGAAATTTGGTATAAATGTTCGTCGGAGGTCCAGCCCCAACATAGACCCATTAAAAAGTAGCCTGAGAGGTGGTGAGTAAGGGGAGGGGGTAAAGAAAATCCGAATCTTTTAAAGAAAAGCACGGGCAACAAATTTATTGCCAATTGAATTTTGTTTTCTTAGATTTTGTTCTACTCACGCTTTTAGCCTGGTCCAAATTGTAGTCTCGAATAAAACTGCGAATCTGTGCAACAATGCTGCGCAATATGTGTGACTGCGATTGCAAGTTTTTGCCTGTAAGATTGCAAGCTTTTGCACCCAGAGAAAAATCTTAGTAAAATCTTAGTAAAATTAACAAAAGACTTTGTGTTGAACTTTAACACAAGAAAAAATGTATAGATAACAGAAGTTCTGTTCTCCGAACGAAAAATTGTGTTATTCTAATAACATAGAATATGTAGGATTTACGTACATACATGTGCAACCAACAAAAGTGCTTGTGTTAAATTTTTACCCAAAGAAATCGTATATCGAAAATAAGTTGTGTAGTAACAACACAAAAGGTTGTGAAAATTACAAATATCGTTTGTTGTTGATACAAATAATCAAAAACATGAAGAAGCTCTCTGTTACATATCGCACATGGTCCCGTAGACTGTAGTATCTCAAAAAAATGTGTTTTTGAGTAATTATTCCATTATGTAAAGGAAAATTGACTGAATCAAATGAAACACAAATATAAATGTAAACGTAGTCCTAAAATTTATTTATTTTTGGTTTTTTAAATTCCCATTTTTTTAAATTTAAATTGATTTTGTGGAAAACAAACCTAACTCTATCTTTTATTATTCCAAAAAAAAAAATGAAGCAAATGATCTGTAAATTATTATCAAAAGAGTAAAAAATTGAAATATTACTGTACAGACAACAGAAAAAAACAATTATTTATAAACAATTATTTTGAACTGAAAACTTTGAATGCGTTTTTCTTGAAATGGCGGATTTTGAGATACTACAGTCTACGGGACCATGTGCGATATTATCTATGTATCTATAACACAATTCCGAGTAAAGCTAACAAAACTTCACGTAATAATTCAAGTCGATTTTTTTTCTTCTATTATAATTCACACGTGGTTTGCAAACTCGGAGTTTATATAGCTTGAACCTGCCTAAAATTTGGGAGCCGTTACAACTTTTTTATATGAATGACTGCTATATTTGGCCACTATGCCCTTTTTTCCCATATGCCCTTTTATGCCTTTTTTTCCCTTTTTTCCCACTGGAGCATGCGATTTTGGTGGAACGGTTCCTATATGTTTTTTCCGTGTATGAAAGACATATTTTATGTGTAAAACTAACACAGATTTTATGCTAGTTTCCACACGGTATAAATGTAAAAGCAACAAAATTTGACGTAGTATTAACGTAGTGATTATATGTAATGTGAACCAAAAATTTGTTCATTACACGTCTGGGTTGTGTACGTTGAACACAGTGTTTTCTTCAATGTTACTGAAAATCTTGTTCACATAACACAAAATTCTGTACAACAAACCTACTTTTGTGTTGAAACAACAAACATTACAGAAAAGTTGCAAGGTAAAATTGACGTAAGAATTTTTGTTAAGACAACACAAAATTTTGTTAAGAGCAATATAACAGAAGTTGTGTTGAGTTTACGTATTGTTTTTGTTAAGATAACATAGATTTTTCAGTAACCATCTGAAAAACGTGACAACGTAAAATTAACAAACTCAATTTTGTTAGGAAAACACAAAGTTGTGTTGGACGTATATTGACGCTATATTTGTTAATTATACGTAGCATTTTCGTCAGATTGAATGAGATTTTTCTCTGGGTGTGGGTAGCGTAGCTCAAAATTCACGTGCTGCATGCTACTTTTGCAGCTGCAGTACAAAAGCACCACTTTAAAAGAGAGTCAAATATTATACTAGTATTAAAAAGTAAAATAAATCCAACTAAAGGGTGTAGCTATTAATGAAAATTTTCCGCACGCTCATAGGGAAAAATCAACAACTGGTTTTAAAATATATTAACTTTGGATAACAAGTATTATTTCTAAGATATGAGTTGTTTAGTTTCCAATATTTTTTTTTATAAAAAAATATTTTTTAACAATTGTTTTTTACATGTAACTGATAACCAGAATTTATTTTATTAAAATAAATTAAAATTACTCAACGACCTTACAAGGAGTAAAAAAATGAAAAACCTTGCGTTGATGAATGCTGTTTATTGGAATTAACTACATATTTTATTCATTTAATTTTTATTTCGAATAATTTTCTTAAAGCCGTTACTTGGCTGGTTTTGAATGCATCATACCCTTGTAAATTATTGTTATTTTTTTTTATTAATGTTTATCGGGCCATTCGGCAGATCTTGCCCAAGACAAGTTTGCTATCCACATTCTTGGCAATAATTGCCAAGTGTACCAGCCGTCGCTTGACGATGAACGATTTTTCTGTTCGAAATTTTGAGCAGTCTTTCCATTCTAAAAATACGATTTTTTCCGATTGTCGATTCATGTATGCAAAGGGATATCGGGGCAAGAGCGGCTGTTACATTTTCATAACTCGATTCGGCCTCAATACAAACCTAGCAAAAATTTCAGTCTTGAGACAAAAATAGGGATTCGAAAATGGTCGAAAAACGATTTTCCCGAAAACGTCTCCCTCTTAAAGTCTAGGCTGACCATAAAGTAAAAACTCCAAGATAAATAAGTAACAATATAAGACATTATTGCCAGTTGAGTTATCCGAGAAATTCATCTTTGAAAATTCCATGACACGCCTTTTTTCTGGTCACGCTAGTTTATATAGATGGCGTATTAGCATTAAATTCTGTTGTGCTGTGGCGTTTAGAGCTTCATATATATTCTAGCTCTACACTATTTTATACTAAAATTTAAAAAAAAAATACGTAAAACATTTTCCCACAATTTATTGATGGCGTTGCTACAAATTAACTCGATGTCTACATTGTTTTATGAATGTGACAATTTAATCTAAGCACAATATAATCTTGCCGTAACATTCATGAATTTTTCAAGGGTGCATTCACGCCTTCTCCAGGTATGCCAGCCATTTGTGGGACTTGCAAATATAGAATATTTTAGCTGACATTTTTTTCTTTACTTCAATGAACACATAATTTTTAGCGGCAGTTTGTTTTTAATTAAATAATAGACATTTAATAATGTTTCTTAAACGTTTAGATAAACGCGAGTGTTTCTAATTTAGTATTGAAAAGTTATACAACCGGTTAGTGATTAAAAGTAAAGCAGGGATTTCCAAATCTTGTTATTTAGGTGCGCTGAATTTCATTATAAAAAAAATTACAATCGATCATTAAGTAATTAACGTTGGTTAAAGTAACTTTGTATCTAGTATAATTTTATGGCGCTAAAATTAAAAAAATAATAATGCAAGTGTTATGATAGAGAATTTTTAGAAAAGCGTTTTTTAATATTTAACCAGGGCCCGTCAGTAAATGCTGTATTAAACATAAGAAAAGCTAAAATACTCTATATGGTGACATACAAAATGTTTATTTAGAAAAATCGATTTCTATAGGAGAGGGGGGAAGGAGTGGTCCAACTGGATTTTGATATATGGACCGATTATGTAAAATCATATAGTTTTCGAGAAAATTGCAAAAAACTGTCTCGTTTATTTTGAAGAGGGGGGAAGGAGTGGTCCGGTCCGAATAACTTAGCCTAGCTATTTACGATAAACGTAACTATACAAAAATTCAAGTCTCTAGCTCAATCCTTGCGAAGGTTATGGTGTTCACGGACGGACGGACGGCCAGACAAACAGACAAACGGACAGACAGACATACAGAGAGACAGATAGACAGATAAACATACAGACAGAGAGACAGACAGATAAACAGACGGACATGCGGAAATCAAAATCTTTTGCCATACCTAACACCCTGGCGTAGTTCATTTTTCTGTCAGATGATTGGTTCGATGCGTTAAAAACGGTATACTAAATCTAATATACTCCTACATGATTATCATATATATAGAGTATAAAAATAGACATTCAAATTATATGCATACGGGAATTTCCTAATCAAGAGATTAGAATGGTTAATTTTTGCTTCGAACGTTAAATCAGATTGTCTGGCGACTCCAAAGTCTATACAAATCTTCGAAAAATCTTTTAATAATCAGTCCTTCTAAAGAAAAACCTAAATTAAGTACCCCGAGGGACTCTGGTTTGCGAAGTTTTTGGTCCTGTCGTACTTCGTGGTTTTGCGTCGTATATCGAGGCGTCTTAAATCGAGAAACGCACCGAAATTCAAATAGTTTTTGTCCCCTTGAGGGAAAAAAAAGTCTCTCTGATATTATCAGTTTTTCCTGTTTACTTGTATGTATTTTTAGAGCTTTAAGTATTTTGATTGTTTTTTTTTTGTTGTTTTGGTTTTCCCCAAAATCAGTTTGATTGATATGAATTTGATCACTTTGTCTATGAAATTCATGACTTTCAAAATAAATTCAATCACAATAAACAATGTTAATTAAAATAATTGTTTGTGATTTTCTGGCTAAGAAATGTCACATACCTAACATGACTGTTGACTGTATGGCAATTTTTGTATCATTTTTATTCGTTCATCATATGATTTTGTATGTTTTTCTAATCTTTTCACATACAACATATTTCAAGTGGCGGTGGCGTATTTTAGATTAATTTTATAAAGACTTTTTGAAGACGGCTATCATGATATTTTCTGTTGTCGGTTGTTTTTCATATAGAATTTGCGTGATCAACCTTGGCTTAGAGACATCGTTTTATATGGATTGTAAACACTTAAGATTCTCACTTGAATTTAAGTCTCCTTTTTTATTAAAAATGTCTAATCTATACAGAAAATGAGTATTCATTTAAAGTAAATCTCATAAAATCACATTTACACGACATAATAGGGTCGCGGCGGCTGAATGTTAACCCTTAATTGATGAGGTGGGTCCAGTGGACCCACATTGACTTTTCTCTCTTTGCTATTTCTCATGTTTTCAGCACAGTGACTCTGAAATCTTCAGTACCTTCATACAGTATGGTGTTCTATGCCGAGTTAAAAACACGGATTTGGTATGTGATTAGAACAAGTCCATTGGAAATCACCTTATCATTTACGCATATGATTTTCACCTCATAAATTAAGGGTTAACAAAAAATTAAGAAAATTGTATTTAAAAGTCATTCTAGCTCCATTTGACAATGTGAGTGAGAAGTAATACAGCCCGTCGAATACCACTTGTCTCTTGTTATGTCCCTTAAAGCACGTCGCGTGATTTTTGTAAACGTCCAAATAAATTTAGACGGGTTTCCTTCTACAAAAGGTTATTTGCAAAATCTTTAAATATGTATATACCATGTGTGGAAGGTAAAACTAGTATGCTTAAATGCCTCTTCAATGCATTTCTACAATTCACTATTAGTAGCGCTAGTGCAACGTGACATTTACCAAGTAACACTGTTTAACACAATTTTTGTTTCCTAATACCTAATAGCTGTATTTTACAAATTTTATATAATAGTAAAAGCCGGATTAAAATCCGTTTACTATTTCTAACGATAGCAGAAGAGGGGGTAAGGAAGGAGGAAGATTTCCGGTCACGCCTATTTATTGGAAAATTCCGTGAGATTTTATTGAAATCGGTATGGAATCTTTCGAATTTTTAAGTCTTCACCTTAATTACTTTCCTCTTCTACAGAGGAAAATGTATTCATGACCGATTCGAGAACGGGGGCAGGAGTGATATTCTTGTTTCAAGCGTTTGTTTCGAATTAGAAGAACAAGAACTATTCGCTGTCTCTGTTTTGACCGAAATAAATGACAGAGAGAAACCGAGATAGCGAATACCACTTTTTCTTCGTTTGAAACAAGTTACGGAATACCACTTCTGATCAGTACTAAATCCGTTTCAAGCAAAATTATAAAGATGTCCGTGCATTTATTATTTTAAATAACTCGAGAGCGCGTTGACCTAGCGACTGAAATTTATTGTAAATGAGTCTTAAGTAGGGCACACATCTATCAGTTTTCGATCAGTCGCGACTGTTACGGCACTTGTCAGTTTTCCATAAGTTTTTTACATCTAGTTATGCGTTGCAAGTGACAGTTTTTTGTGAAAAGTATCCATTAATTTTGATGGCAGAATTCAAACAGTGAGGATGAATAATGAAGAGAGAGCGTGTTTATGCATTATTATTGCATTAAGTTCAAAAAATAAAATTTGGTTATGTTCTGATGCGATACGATTGACGCGACTGACGCGAACGTTCACACCAATCAGTTGACCATCCGTTTTTAAAAAAAAAAACTGATTTGCCCACGATTTTTTCGTAGTTGCCCATCAGTTGTCTGATTTTACGTTCACACCAATCAATTTCCCATCAGTTTCTCAAAAACTGATAGAAAACTGATAGATGTGTAGCCTACTTTACAAAAATCGTAGTTTTCTACTTTTCAAAAAGTGACGGTAGCTATAACGGATACCTCCCATACAATGTTTTTGAAAAAAGTCAGTTTTTTTTGAAAATCTCTCGAAAAATTGACTTTTATGAAAAAATGCACATAACAAAATTTATAGAAAACAAAATTTTCTAATTTTTTTGCTTTAACGGTTTACACGTAACGGTCTAACGGTTCTTAACATATAAAAATTTAGTTTTTTTCAAAATTTCACGGAAACTGTGCGCTATTATGAACAAATTCATATAACCAGATTCAATGGAAATAAAATTTCCTGCATTTCCTTGCCCCTTAACGGTTTTCAGGTATTTTTAACGGTTCTGAAGATATTTGAAAAAATATTATGTTTTCCGAAACTAAATATTGCGGAGGAAAGTTTTATGTTGATCACAACTGATATTTTTTTGTCGTCTTAATAATGATAAAAACATTATTCTGGTCTTTTTGTGAACGTCTAAAAACCCCCAATTAATTTTAATTTAAATTTATCGATTCTTATACAAATAAAATTTTTAAACAAAAAAAAATATTTGTTTATTTCAAACTATCAAATTGTGAAGTACAATTCATTTTGTATGGGTTGATTTAATTTATTTCCACTCACTTGTTGACAAATGATTTTTAGTAAAAATGATAAAAAAAATTGGAACATTTATTATGACTACAATATCAATGTTGGCCTTATTATTGATTTCTTTATCAAGCACCTGTTTTCTTGTTTACCACACATTTTTTCGCTGTCATATTTTTCACGACAGGGAGGCGTAAGTTTTCATTATCTTTCGAAAATTTTTATTAACAAATTTAATCGAATTATTCATGAATTGAAACAGAAGATGATGATTTTCACATCATTGTACAATGGAACGAAAATAATTGAAAGGTCTAGACCTGATAAGATTAGTAAATTGGTGAAAATTAAGGTTAAAACGCTATTGAAACGAGGAAATGTGGCTAAAGATGTGAGATTAGTACTTGTTAGGTGAAATTATTTTTTTTTTAATTAAACCTGCTAACAATTTTTAGTTTGAGAATGCAAGTTAGAGAAGATCAGGACAGACAGAACGATCGATGGTATCTTTTTTTTGTCTATTTATTCAACATATGATTTTCTTGAACTCTGACATCTTATCGCAAAGCGCACTGATAGGACACAACATTCTTATGCAAGCTTACCGACATTTTATGCTATAAATTTATTGAATTGTTTTTTATTTTCTATTAAATCAATATGCTTGTTTTATTCTTATTGTCAACAATTTTATTTTGGGCGAACCATTTAAAAATTGGCCTTGCCCTTTCCAACTGCAATTCCGAATTGATATTTTACTCTCCCAATATTTGGTTACAAATTGAAATGAATAAAAATTTTATAAGAACAAAAATTGCTTCTCGAAGAGATAATAATTGAGAAATCACTGTCGATTACTCTCAGGTTCAAAAGAATTCAATTTACTATCTCTCTTCAATTCCATACAAAAACGCCGAATTGATATTAACTTTTGATCCCTTTTTGCAAAACGATTTTCACCATATGTTTCTGGCTCTGTATATCAGTTTGAAATTAAAAAAAAAATGTTTGCTTGGTTAAAGTTAACCTTTTCGGCAGAAAAGTTCCCCGGCCATCAGTTAACACGCCAGAAGTGTGTGCTTGTTTACCAAATTTTTCAATAAAGGAAAAAAACATAATTTTTGTGTGACTGCAAATGTGTTATTATTATTTTTTCGTATGTGGTAACATTACAAAGTCTGCGACATGTTTTTTTTTCGTTTGTATTTTTTTTCCGAGTTGCTGATATAAAAATGTCAACGTGTTAAATTGATAGCAGCACAAAAATCCGCTCGAGGAGAGCAATGTCTCATATGAAATTTATTTCTCCTCATTTTTAATTTTTTTTTGTTGTTTTTGATTAGTCGTTTAATTGATTTACTGTGAATTGAATTTCTTTTTCGACTCAATAAATAACAAATCAACATCAGATATTAATACATATTTGCGGCCACAATTTTTCTTTTTTTTGTTAATATATATGTGAGAAAAATTATAAGTTTTCGTTATCAATTTAGTTCACTGAGATGTTTATTTGATTTAACGCACTTTGCTTGTGTTTAAACATCCTCGAATCGAGTCGAATGTAAGTCAAAGATTGAAGTTCATATAAATTTTATGCATCGCCGGCTGCAACTAATTTTTTTATATTTTCTTTCCAATATATAAAAATATTTTTTCGATCAAAAGCAGCGCTCGCGAAGCAAAAAAATTGAAAATGTTGTTTAATAAATTTCCATGCCAATTTAATTTTGATTAATGTGTGGACGATGATCGATCAGAAATTTACCCATTTGAGTTCTCTAAATGCTTTTGGATCCTTTGGTTGTAAATACTAAAACACCGGGTGAATCAGGGTTATAAAAACCCTGGGGTTTTTTTAAAGTCCAACCCACTGGGTTTTTTTGGGGTTTTATTGGTTTTTTTTGGGTTTTATTGTGGGTTTTTTTAAGGTGTTTTACTGCGGTTTTTTTTCTGTGGGTTTTAAAAAAACCCAGTGGGTTTTTTTTTGTGTTAAGGAAAATAATAACAACCCTGGGCTAAATAAGATGTTAATAGGGTACATAAAATTTACCATATAAGTTTGAAGCACATATAATTTAACGTCAAAAGATTTTAGGTTATGTTGTTTACATAAAAATGGCTGACATGGTTATCAATGGGCGCGTTTAGACCGTTGCTAAGCTGGCAGTTTTTCGAATGTAACACCCTTATAAATGCGTTCTACTTAAGCATGCCTGCCAGCTTAAACGGCGTTTAGACACGGCAAGTTACTTACGGCAAGTAGACGTAAATACACGCGATTTGACCTAGTGTGCGACGCTCGCATATGTGTGAGAATACTTGTCGCTCTCTTGAAAAATGTAGAAAGCCATTCTACTTTTGTGGCAAGTAAATACCAATACAAGAACATGGAACCGTATGCAAAAGAGGTGGTTTTATGTGTGTGTGTTTCGGTTTATTTTATATTTGCTGCTTTGCCAGAGAACGTCGTAACATTTTAACACGTTGGCTACCATGTGAGTCACCGGTGATCGCAGCGTGTCACCCACAGGGACAATGTGAGTCACCGGTGTACACACACTATTGTCATTACCGTCAGTTTCTCAAGTTCCATGGTTGAGTGCAGTCGCTCGTGCGGTACAAAGGGTTTTTTTATTGTGGAGCATATTTCATGTGAAAAATTTGTTGTTCGTTTTTGTCTGTATTGATCTTGTGTTCACTGGTGACTCACATTGTACAGAAATGATTTTTGCGTTTTTTCCCAGTGTATACTAGCGGAGTAAGCGTTTTTTTGGCTGGTAGCCAACGTGTTAAGGAAAAAAACACGGGTATAAAAAACTCGTCGGCAACAAACAGTTTTAGGTCGAAATTCGCAAATTTTTCTACAAAAAAGTGTCGTAATATTTTTCTCAGAAAATTTTAGGTTATGTTTTCGTCCGGCTGTCATTCTACTTGAAATGATTTACTTGCAACGTGTAAACTAAGCAAACTACTTGCCTCTCTTTACTTGCCGCAAGTAACTTGCCTCTAGACACGCTTTAGCAGCGAACTGTTAACGCTGACATATAGTTGCAAAATTAGCTTGTCTGTAAGGTAAATTTATACTTTAAACATACTTTTTGGCCCTGTGGATTTTATTTCTGCTTTTTCTAGTCCTTTGTGCCTTTTTATACCCGTATGGTGAAACCAAAGGGTATATTAGATTTGCCTTACCGTTTGTAACGCCAAGATCTTGTCATTACACAAAAAAATGAATTACACCAGTGTCTTTAGAATGATAAAAATAATTAATTTCTGCATGTCCGTCCGTCTGTCTGTCCGTCTGTCTGTCCGTATGTCTGTCTGTCCGCCTGTCTGTCTGTCTGTGGCGCGGATTGCGGGCGCACGGATTGAACTAGAGACTTGAAATTTTGCACAGATCCGTTTTTCGTAAAATGCGAGGCTAAGTTCGTTAATGGGCAAAAATGGACCATTAGGGGGGGTACCCCCCATACGAACGAAAACTTTTTTTCTGAATATCTCAAAAACGGTGAATTTTATCAAAAAAGTCCAAGAACAAAAGTTATTTAGGATATGATTCTACATAAAACTCCCATACATCAAAATCCGATTGGAATAAACTTAAAAAAATCTTATTGGAAAGTTTGACTTCAAAGTGGAATTTTGATACAACTGTTCGCTGTTCACTTAAATCACCATACGGGTCTTCAATAATTGCCAGCAATTATAGCTTTTGTTATGTTTCATGCTACAGATTACAGAAATTGTACATAAATGCAAAAAATTTACAGTCCTCGCAATATACACTGCTAGTTTAGCACCGCCAGATTGGCAGCTCGATCTAAACGTGCCCAATGGCTGTCGTAAAACCGCAAAAAATTGGGATTTTATTAGAGGTGGCTCTATTCCGGGATTCTACCCCTTTGTGACAAAACACTCGGTTCAGGAACTGAACATTTTAACATCTTTTTCAGGGGATCTACATATATTGGGAAAGTGTGTGTGTGTGTGTGTGTGTGGGGGGGGGGGGGGGGGGGGAGTTTCCTTAACATTCTAACTGCCACGACAGTTTTAAGCCTTTTTCGAATATTTAGTTGTCAGTCAAAAAGGCACACTTTAATAATTTTCATTCTGGCCGTTGTGTGCAGTTAGGTGTCACATTTTTTTGACTGACGTGGCAGTTAGAGTGTTAAATCCTAAGCTTTCTCTCTCTCTCTACAGCTCTGCCTTATTTCTCTACCGTGCTTGTAAAATAGATTTTGGCAACATTTTTATCCGATTCATTTGATCAAAAACTGCAGAAAGTTATTACTACTCAATTTTACATAACTTCACTATGCATAAAATTCCACAAATGGGTTTAAATTTTAAAATCATATGAAAGCGGGTACTTTTTCTTCGTGGGAATTGTGGTTTTTCTTGTACCACCACCATTCAAATTTCATTTTTTTTTAGTGAAAGACCTCAAAACTTTTTTGAGTTGAACTTTTTCCTCAGTGTAGTTTTAGTGTTATGGCTATGGCATGTTTTCCAAATTTTACATATCGTATCTCATTTAAATAAAATTAAATATTTGTTATAAATCGAGCGAAACCAGTTTTACGTTAAAATTTCATGTTTTCAGCCCTCCTAGGCCTAATGGTTTTTTTTTCTCATTTTATGAACTTTTTTTAATTGACTTTAAAATGTTTCAAATACATATTTAATCTGGTATAAGGTCCCGATTTATTTTTTGTTTATCTCGGTTACAGGCAAGTTACAATTTGTAAATGAATGCCTACTAATTTCCTGTAATGTATTCCAAAAAAAACAAATATTTCCTGTAATGTATTCCATTTGATAACGGTTTAGTTTTTTTCCAAAATTTGTTTGAATTTCACGTAATTCTTTTTTTTTGTTAAAACATTACGCCACAATTTTAATTTTTCTATGAAATCGATTGAGGTACATGAAAAAAAAATCCATTTCATTCACAATACAGCAAGCGAAAATTGGGACATTTTGAAATATACTCTGATTTTATTAATGTGGCATCCATATCAATATACGAAATTTATTTATGGAATAATTTTAATCTAAGGTTGATGTACTATTAACCATTTTCTCAACAATGTCATTGAATTGACGCTTATATTGACTAACAATAACATCTTGGGTGTACACCAATTAAATGGAAATCAAGCTTTCTTTGGTTTTTTATTCAGGCTTTATAAATATTTATTTTAAAATTATGAGATAATAGAAAACGTAGGAAAAAACAAATATTTTCTTTGAATCATAGTCAAAATTTCTTAAATTTACATACGAATTTTCGGGGGCATTTATTGCTTTATTAGAAATAAAATACTTTCACAAAATTTTTTCCGACCAGAAAAAAATTACTTTGCTTATCTTCAATTGGCTGGCTGGCATACTTTGCAGCGTTGATTGTTTTAAGTTAACTTGGGAGTCTAATTTATGAAAATTTAATGGAATTAATTGAGTCTTTTTACGAGATTTTGAAATATTCAAAGTGTTATATCTGTAGAAATATGTTGCCGATTTTTGAATGTTTTTTTTATTGTATTATCAATAATGAAACTTAAATTATAAATAATTTTAGTTGGAAGATTAATGTATTAAAATCCCAAATGCCAAAATGTCAAACAGTTCTAAACTTTTATGTATTTTATTTTATTGCAGAACAATGGTTGGATCAAAAGCCGGACATTCAACATATTCTGGATTATCCACCGGGGATAATTCAGCCACAACCTGTCACTGCTCAGCTGGTAAAGGTTCAAAATCCCTACGACATAATACTGGAATTGGAAAAAATTTACGATGTCACTGAATTGGCTCAGTTAACGCCCCCACAAACCCCTCCCCAAGAATTGAATGTTGCTACAAAAGATGTACGTTGAAAATAAATTCTTTTGTTTTTTTAATTTGCAATTTTATTTTTTCAAATATTTTGCAGGTTTTTGATTTCGCACCTATCAAACAATTACAGCAACATCAGCAGCAACCGATCTCAGAAATATCCAACAATGGCAATTTCCCAACACCGCCTCAGACGATTATTCCGCAAATCTACCCGACCAATGAAATGCTTGACTATTCCTCGGACTCGACCGGTTCTCCCATGTCGCCTGATATCGCTCGAGAAATGCAAATCGTCGATGAAATCATTCAGGATCGTGCCAAGGACTTACCCGATTGGAATGACGATGACTCCATGTATTCCATGTCATCGTCTTCTGCCTCACAGAACGACGATGATTGGCTACCAAATTCATCGTCATCTTCCGTTTCTTCGGAATCTTCTCCGACTTCTGTGAAATCTGGCAAGATGACCAACGCTGGCGTCACCAAGAAACGGGTACGACCGTACGGCCGAGGCATCGAAGATAAGAAATCTCGCAAAAAGGAACAGAACAAAAACGCTGCAACTCGATACAGGCAAAAGAAAAAGCAGGAAATGGAAGAGATCCTTGAGGAAGAACGTATATTGGTCAAACGTAACGATGAACTGTTGAGGAATGTCTCTGAAGTTGAGCGGGAAATCAAGTACCTCAAACAATTGATGAGAGAATTTTATAAAACTAAAGGACTTCTTAAATGAATGCGCCTATCCCAATAAGGAACCACTTTGATTTAAATTGTTGATTATTTTTACATCGCCCTCCCACGAAAACCAACAAAACTTTCCCCCAAAATTTTTCAATCAAAATTTTATTTTTGTTCCTTATTCTAATTTTTTTAAATTTGTTTCAATTTAAGAAATTCTAAGTGTTCAATTGTACATTTATTTAAAAAGAAAACTGTAATGCAAAGTTATTTATAAGATTTATCCCCATTGTCTAACACTCTTAACAAACTCCTCTAGAATAATTTTTTTAATTTTACATTTTTTATTGCCAGGAATTGCATGCTAGTGATTTTCTCACGGAATTATTCGTTCAATTAAAAGTCTATTATGTCACGTATGACGAGTTATTTACGTTAATTCCGAAGTTTTGCCGTAGATTTTTGATTGAGACGAATAACTGCATTGGATGATTAATAACAATTTATAAAAGTAAACCCTTTTAACACTAAATGAAACAGAAAACTCCAATTTTATTTAAATACCCAGTGCAGCACATGCAGTTCCTAAATTATTGCTACTTTATAGTTCAAACATTTTAAAAATACAAATATCAATTGTAGTAATAGAATATAAAGGGTTTATGACACACATAATTCTTGTTTTATTTGACTTTTTTTCTGTTTGAAAATATCAATTAATTTATGATTTTGTGAGGAATATGGTTTGGAAATAAACTGATGTTATGCCATAGTTTTTCCCCTTGTCTTGCTGCTATACCAACATCTCTTGTTCCCTCAATTTCGCTTGGGACAACACTATTAACCAATTGACATTTTAGAGGCTGAAAAATCAATCAGGGTATTCACAGTCCTCTTTTAAATTGCGAGTAAATTTACCCCTCGGTAATTCAGTCAAATTTAACAGATTTTTACCGAGACGGTAACTTGGTTCATGTAAAAATGAATTACCAGATTCGGTAATTGTAGACATGCCTTGAGTCGTGTTTTCCGGCCCGGTTATTCGGTGTCAAGAATCAACCGCGAGTGGCGCTAGTAATGTTTTTAGTTGTCAAATTTTCTCGCTGGTTTTTTGTTAATCTCATCGGACTGCAAATTTTTTCAATTTTGATAGCCGTTGCCACAATAGAAATTCACAAGAATACATCAAACATGGATTTAAAGGTATGTGACATATTTTACAATCAAATTCGCAGTTCATGATTTGGTCACGTATCAAATAAAAGCGCTGTTCTCAAATCTGTGCTGTGGGATGTTCACAGCAGAATATTTTCAGTTTTTTAATATTACCGAAAACACCGAATACCCAAAATTAAAAGAGGATTGTGAATACCCTCAATGTTTTGCAATTATTTCGAAAAATAACGGATTTTTGGTGGATGTTTTCCACAATTCTGTCGTACCATCCCCTATCTTTTACCGTTATTGAGATATTTTCATTAAAAGATAAAAAAAATTATTTTTGCGAATAGCTCGCAAACTAACAGTATTTCGGAAAAGAGTTGAGGGCAGAAAAATTCACTAAAATTTTATTCCTCGGGTTATAGTGTACTCGTAAACTGCGCAAGAACGTAGATTTCATATACGAAAGTCATGTGCTGCTCACATCAGATATTTTTTTTTAATCTTTTGATTCTTGGAGGCCCAAAATCAAGGAAAATACATCTTTTTACTGTACTTTTTGTTCGTTGGGGCCTCAATTTGGACTTTTGGGCCCCAAAATCAAAGAAATATGTAATGCAGTAAGCAATGGTAACAAAAATTTCGCCCGAGGCGCATTCTTTTACTGTTTTGGAAATATAATTTAGCGATCGTGATTTTTACAGCCTTGAGTTTGAGCCAAGAAAGCTTGGACAACTTAGAGCAACAAAAAAATAAAATTGCCTCCTATTAATGTCGTAACTATACTGTGTCCATAAAGTCCGAATACAAATGTTTATGCCCATTTAATGATGAAACAAATGAATATTGCGATACAGTTTGTTTAACAAAAATTCCCGTTATTATGTCAACAAGCTTTATTGAAAACCACAGACTTGTCATTAGATGCGTTTGATCAGGGCGAAATGGAATCCAAGCGTTAAAACCATAAAACTATACTCAGTCGGCACGCGGGTGATGAATTTGTGTTTTCGGATGAGAAAATGTTCGTTTTGCAGCTCCCCCATAACCTCCAAAATGACCGTGTGTGGGCAGCAAGCCTGCAGGACATCCCCGAACACGAGCTTTACGTTTCCAGATTCCAGAGTGCATCTTTTGTTATGGTTTGGGGAGGAATTTGTAAACGGGGCAAACTTCCACTCGTTTTTATCGAGAAAGGAGTCAAAGTGAACGCAGAGTACTATAAAAAGGAAATTTTAGAATCAGTTGTTCTTCCAAACTGCCAAAAAATTTTTGGAGACGAATATTATTGCTTCCAGCAAGACGGCGCACCCTCCCATACGGCGAGAATTGTTCAGGCATGGTGTAGCGCCAATTTAAAAGACTTTTTATCGAAAGAAGAATGGCCGCCTAGCACCCCGGACTTGAATCCTTTAGATTATTTTGTAAGGGGCTACATGATGGACCGCCTAAAGGTTTAAAATGTTGCTACTTTGGAGCAACTTAAGCGAGCTATCTCCAGAAGCTAGGATGAAATACCGATGTCACATGTCCGTGCCGCGTGTGATTCTTTTGAAAAAAGATTGTCATTGGTTAAGCGAGCTAACGGTGGCATTATACAAAAACATCTTTTATAGTTTTTATATTATATATGAACCTTTTAATTAAAATAATAAAATTGGGAAAAATAATTCGATGGACTATTTTTATTTCAATAACACATTTGTATTCGAACTTTGTGAACACGGTGTAGACTTACGACATATGAGTCGAAAATTCTCATGAAATTAAAAACATCGTTTAGTAAATTTAATATTATCCACTTGATAGATTCCCTCTAAATTGTTTGTGAAGCTTTAATTTATTTCACTTTATAAAATAAATACTTAAAATCCAATATTTTAATAACAAAAATCGATTTTCTGCATAATTGTATTTGTCGACTTACGATAGTTTTGCACGGAGACGTCGATATGGGATTTAATTATGTGAGGATTCTTAAACTATGCCTTAATTTTACTGTCAAAAGCCGTGAAAAAATAGCTACCGTTTAGTAACGACACAATTCTGACCCAGTGGAATTTTTTTCATCATTTTTTCTCTCGAATCAGTCCTTATCGTTTACAGTTTGTACACGCTGGTATTAAACACCTTATATGGCATTCGATTTTTAGTATAAAATTTTTCGTATTAGAAGGTATTTGTTTTTTTGTCGGAGTTTTCATATATTGCACGTGATTGACTATCTACAGGTAATGGATTTCCATTTTCAGTTTTAACAGTGATAAAAATTGCAAAAAATAGTATTTTATAAATAAAATTTATTTCAAATCAATTACCAAATACATATAAATAATACAATATTACAAAGTGCGCAACTTACAATAACAATACATTTTTTATAAATATTTTTTTTTAAATTTAAAAGTTTAGTCCAAATTATTGCTTGGGCATCGAAGAGAATACTTTATTATTAAATGCAAATTTCTAAAAAAAAATTTTTGTTTTTATTTCTATCTCCAAATCCCTTTCGTTGTGCTTCCTTGATTATAAAATTCGATTTTCATGTTTGGATTCTGCTTGAGGAGATAATTCAATACTGAAGTATCAAAAATTTGATTGATTTCGATCAGCAGCAATTTCAAATTTTTTAACACTTTGAGACTTTTACCCTGTAATTGGTAATTCCCCATAAGTATTAATTCTTCTAATTTTTCGCAATTGGAAAATAGAATTTCGACTTTATCATCTAAATCACAGTTGCTTAAATCTAACGACGTTAAATTTCGGGAAATATTCTTCAGCAAGACGAGGTATTTTTCGTTCATTCGGGCATATCTCAAGGTGAACCGTTTCAAATTAACACAATTGGATGAAATTGGTTCGAGTATCATAAGGATTTCGTTTTCTGGTGCCAAATAACCAACAGTCACCGTTAGAATCGTTAAATATCGACCAATGTGAGTGATGACGTCATGAATTCGTTCCAAATCCACTGTCCGATAACAAATGGTCAAATTTTTCTGCCGTTGAAATAAGGCACTAGTAACATATTGGAAGCGAGGATTAATCTTGTAGACGTCCACCAAATCGTAGGCATTCAAATACGAAAAAATTTGCAGTAGACAGTCATCATTCAGATCCAAAATATTAAGTGGCTCAGCCATCATTTTTATCATCTGGAAATTATGACATTAAAAAATACTATTTTTTGTAAATTAATATAACAGAATGCGTGACTAATTTTGATAAAATATTGGAAAAAAGGCATCAATAAATCTTTCAATCGAAGTGGTGACCCAGGAAATTGGAAATTATAAACATGTTGCCAGAAACAGCAGTTTGTTCCCAGACATTTTTATTGTCATGAAAGCTAGCAACATTCCAGTGTTTACAATTGAAACATAATTTGGTTTTCACAAGATTATAAATACCGAACTCAAAACTTATTCGATTTTCAAAAAAACATTTATTGGTGCAAAGTTCAAGTTTTCAAGAACTAATAAAGCTCAAAAGAAATTATTGTCACAGAGTTTCTACTCACAAAATTCTTGAAAACAGTGAAGAGAACAAACTTCAACCAGACTTCTTCGAATCTTTCCAATTGTCAGACTCCAGTTGTTGCCAAACTGTAAATTAGTATTTCTCAAAATTATGTGAACTTTTGAATATTTTTTTGTATTATTATCCCGACTAATTTTTTTTTTGTAAAACATGCGGACATTTCACATTTATTTAATAAATCAAAACTGTTTCAAAATATACCTTAGACGATTTTTACTTTCTTTCGTAGTATAATAAACTACATATTGTGGTAATGAAAAATTTCAGATGTTGTTCTTGGAGGTTTTTTTATCTAGAAAAAATATGTGGGGTGAAAGTTCTCTTTGCGCACACCTCCAATAACCGAATGAAAATCTTGGTCCCGTGAGTGTCCGAGTATTCACGGTATATGAAATATCCCGAACAAATATTCAAAACAATGAATAAGTTATGGAAAATCATATTTGAAATACATTTTAATTTTATAAATTTTTCAATAGTACTCATACTCACCGTTTTCGAGAAAGTTGCAAAAAACTGTTTCGTTTGTATGGGGGAAAAGAAAATGAATTGTCCAATTTTACTCGTTCAAGAACTTAGCCTATCCATTTACAAGAAACGCAACTATACAAAAGTTCAAGTCTCTAGCTCAATTCTTTCGAAAGTTATGGTTTTCAGGTACGGACAGACGGGCAAACAGCCGGGCATTCGGAAATCAAAATCTTTTGTCATGCGAAACACCCCGGTGTAATTCATTATCGTTGGTTGCCATATAGACAAGGCCCAATTAACCATAGGGCTAATTGGGCTACAGCCCAGGGGCGCCATCGATCTGAGGCAAAAAAATTTTGACCTATGGTTTATAGAGTATAAAAACTTTGACCTATGGTTTTTAAAAAATAAAATAATGTTTGTAATACCTAACTGTAATTGCTTTATCACAATTTTTTTCTTCAAAATTTCAACAAAGGATCATACTTTGAGCTTTAAGATGTATGTATATAACTAATAGTTTTTTGTCGTTGAGATTTTGTGAATTACTAGAGAAAATTAATTTTTAATTACAAGGTACTTAACTTTCTATAAGAAAAAGTTTCACTATTATCCTGTGTTAGTATCATGTTTACATACGTCTAATACAGCACCTTAATCAGATTTATTATGAGATTTTTTAATCTTTTTAATCAGATCATGTATGAAAATATTTCATCTTTTGAGAAGATATTGATGACGTTAAATGAAATACTTTGTATGGGATATGAAATTGATAAATGTAAACAAAGACTTAATAATTTATAAGTTATCTTGTAAATAGCCTTGAATCGTTCGTAGCTTTTTAATTGCATTAAGTTTCAACTTAGATGATTTTTAAATTGCTTTACATTTTTTATACCCGTATGGTGAAACCAAAGGGTATATTAGATTTGCCTTACCGTTTGTAACGCCAAGATCCCGTCATCACACAAAAAAATGAATTACACCAGTGTGTTTAGAATGATAAAAAAAGTTGAATTTAGCATGTCCGTCCGTCTGTCCGTCTGTCTGTGGCGCGGATTGCGGGCGCACGGATTGAGCTATACTCTTGAAATTTTGCGCAGATTCGTAAAATGCGAGGCTAAGTTCGTTAATGGGCACAAATGGACCATTAGGGGGGGTACCCCCCATACGAACGAAAACGTTTTTTGCGAATATCTCAAAAACGGTGCATCTTATCAAAAAAGTCCAAGAACAAAAGTTATTTAGGATATGATTCTACATAAAACTCCCATACATCAAAATCCGATTGGAATAAATTTTAAAAAATCTTATTGGAAAGTTTGACTTCAAAGTGGAATTTTGGTATAACCGTTCGAATTTTGATACGAATATCACCATACGGGTTTTCAATAATTGCCAGATTGATAATTATAGCTTTTGTTATGTTTAATTGCATTAAGTTACAACTTAGTTGATTTTTAGATTGCTTTACATTTTTCGTATTTATACTCTATATGATATACCTACCATATAGGAGAATATTAGATTTGGTATACAGTTTGTAACGCATCGAACCAATTTTGACTTCCGCATGTTTGTCCGTCTGTCCATCCATCTGTCTATCTGTCCGTCCGTGAACACCATAACTTCCGAAAAGATTGATCTAGAGACTTGAAATTTTGTGTAGTTACGATTCTCGTAAATGGCTAGGCTAAGTTCTTGAACGGACAAAATTGGACCATTCCTTCTCCCTCCCCCATACAAACGAAACAGTTTTTTGCGATTTTATCGAAAACAGTAGGTCATATTGAGAAATTTATAAATGTGTTTAAAATAAGATTTTACATAACTGATCCATTTTTTTATAGTTCCAGCCAGAGCTTAGGGGAAGGCCCTTTAATGCCGAAACACAGCTCAGCATGCACTGTAGAAAATGAATTTGAATTTAAACCGAAAAATGGGGTAAAAACGGGGTAAATTTGCAAAAACGTCGTAAAATTTCGAAAAAAAATCAGAATTTAGCTCGCACACCATTTAAGTTGTAAAATCACCCAAAAAACATTAATCTTACACTAGAAATAGGGTAATTTTAAACCTTGCGTAAAATTTCGACCAATATTCGTATTTTTTTTCTCATTTTGGTGTAAAAACACGCTCGCAGGGTATTTTTGCATTATTGTACGGACAATTTAACCTTAACCTTATAATTCGCATAAGGTTTGTGTTTGTGGCATCGGAGTATAAATACTCGAATCGAGTTTTACTCTACCAAAATCCTGTGTGGCGTCTGCCACATGGCAGACATGCCCGGGAAATTTGGATGTGAAAACATCCGCAAAAATAATATAATATTTTTGTTTTTGCAGACCGTATAAGCCGAGAAATTCTAATACCATTTTCGGTGTAATTTTAAACAAAAAATGTCGTAAAAATTACACATTTAAGACGCGGTTTTGCTACCAAATAGGAGGAAAATTACAACAAAAATGTGGTAATTTTAAAGATCCATGTCGTAAAATTACACCCGTATTGTACTTTTACTTCTTATTTAGCTTAAAGTTCCCCCGTAAAAGAGGCTTTTGTACGCCACAAAATGAGTAAAAATGCATAGCGTTTAAGCCATTACGACTCGGTGTAATTTTACCCCTATTATCGTAGGAAAATGGTTTCCTACGATAATAGGGGTAAAATTACAATAAAATTTTCTAGAGTGTGGTCGGAAGGACTCCTTGAACTTCTGCAAAATTTAAATCCATCATACACATTTGTTAGGCTTTAGGCCAAAAAGTGCGGAACAAAATTGAAAAATTTCTGATAAATAATAAATAAATCACCACTCCTTCCCCCCTCCCACATACAAATTGAATACTTTTTTTCAATTTTCTCGAAAACGGTGAGTCGTATTGAAAAATTTGTAAAAATAAAATCTTTTTAAAATATGATTTTACATAACCGTTCCATACATCGAAATCCAATCGGACCACTCCTCCCCCTCTACTATACAAATGGATTTTTCTAAATATACATTTGGTCTGCCATTATATAGAGTATTAGGGGCTGCGCCCCGAACCGTTTCGCGATTCACCCCCCCCCCCCCATGTGCGTTTAATTTATCTATCAATATCTATACTGACAAATATTGGGAAAAATTTAACAATAGATTTGGAAATAATAGGTTGTTGGACATTACCGGCTTCGCCCGGCACCCCCTCCCCTCGGGCTACTTTTTAATGGGTTTATGTTGGGGCTGGACCCCCGACGAACATCTATGCCAAATTTCAGGCCAATTGGTTCAGTAGTTTCCCCGCGAAAGAGTAACATAGCGCAAAATCTAAGTTTCGAAATCATGTTTTTTTGAATATTATTAAGATGAACACAAAACTATAAACCTAAAAAAAGTGTTTGTTATAAAAGTGCTGTTTTATTGATTTTCTAGTATACCTGGGAATTAGATTAGGTTAAACCTACAGTTTAACGAAAAATATGATTTTTTTATTCCATCAATATTTCAGTTTGAAATTGAACATAATTTTTGTTAAAAATTACAAATTCTATGAAATAATGAAATTAACCATTTATTTTATATAGTTTTCTCTATATAATTAAAATACATATATTAGTATTTGAACCCGTTAAAATTTCTTTGGTAAATGTATTTTATTTTTAAAAAAGTTCTTCAAACTTTCTTTGCCGCATGTTAAAGAAATTTTTTTCTTTCAAAAGTTTTCATTCCATTGATATGCAGTTTTCATGAACATTCTGAATAACCATTAAAAGCTTACATAACTATTCTTTAAAAAATATGAATACATTTTCAAAAATATTTTCGGAATGTTAGAGCATGATTAACAACAAAACTTGGAAATTTTACAAAGTTTTTGGTTCAAACATTACTACATAATCGACAATATGAAGTCAAGAACCACATTTGACGACGAAATTTTAAAATTTTGCGTGGAAATTCAATAAAATTTACCTCAATTATTATTGAAATTTTTTATCAGTGAATATGTCTAAAGTTCAAAGAAATAAGTTTTATGTTTTCCTCTGAATATCGATGGAGTAAAATACATTATTCATTGATTAGCATCGATATTAAAATTAGAAGAGAAAACCAAGAAAAATGTACGTTAAACTTTGTGTCGTTTTTTCTTATATTTTTTTTTCGAATGACCCGAGAAGCGTAAAGTCAGGGAAAAATTAATGCGATAATCAAACTTTTATTACATTATAATTTCAAATGCGATCAGGTATCTGTCTTAATCGATTGTAAAACAAATTATCAGATTTTTTTTTTAATTCTCTTCACACCCCCGTCACTCTATACAGGAAGTTTTCACGAAAAAATATATTTCGAATAGAGAATCCAAAAAATTTAAACTTTTACTTATCAATTTCAATTTATTACACTAAAATAAATTACTCTTGATTTTTATACTTGTAAGAATTTAATATCATATTTTTTTTTTGCGATAGACAAGGACATATTTTGTTTCAGGTATTTAAGATTTGGTCTTAAGTTTATTACTGACATGTCATTTCGGCGGTCGAAGGCTAAAATTTTTATGAGCAATGAAAATATATTTTATAGACGTAGAACGAGAAACCGAAGGATGAAAAGCCTAACGCACGTGAATTGAAAATTGATAAGGAAATAATGAGGCAATCGCTTCAAATATCGGCACCTGCGGAACATGATTTGTTGTAAACAAATTTTTATTATTCAACTCAGGTATTTTAGCTATGCTTTGGTTTGGGTTTTTTTTAATATAGATTTTCTCTGCCTCTGCAGGCTTGCTTTTAATCTAATTTTTTTTTGATAATTTAAAAGTCTAAAAACAAAGCTTGACATTTGTGTGGGTTGCAGTAGAAATTATTTTTGAAATGAGTAAAATTTAATGTTTTTCGCAAAAGAATCTAAAAATTTCACTTTTAAATGAAAACTGTATTGTACAAAAAAATAATAAATAAGTTCAAAACTTTATTGTGTTTATTATTTTACTGTCCAGGTTATTATATAGTGCCAAACAAAAATATGGACAATGGACATGTATGTGGAAAAAGGTAACACCGCACATGATTTAAGACGCCTCAATGCAGGACCTTTTGATATACTGAGCTCAATATATTGTTCCCACTGTTGATATACGACGGAAAAATTTGATATACGACCATAATTTTTGTTTAGATTTCTAAATCATAGAATTTTTAATTTATTCCATATTTTGCCATGCATAGGACATTTCCATCTCACAGAAACATAAGCAGAACTACAATTGCCAGGAACCAATCGTCAGATACTCAATATGATGATAGACAAAATGTTTATTTAAAAAAATCAATTTGATTGTAAGGAGCGGTTATGTAAAATCAGATTCTAAACACATTTCGTCTTAATAAATTTTTCGATACGATGCACAGTTTTCGAGAAAACAGGAACAAAGTATTTCATTTGTATTGGAGAGGGGGGAAGGAGTGGTTCGATAGGATTTTGATGTATGGATGAGTTATGTAAAATCTTATTCTAAACACATTTTGCCTTAATAAATTTTTCAAACCGACTCACTGTTTCCGAGAAAATTGTAAAAAACTGTTTCGATTGTATGGGAGCAAAGCAAAGAATTGTCCAATTTTGTCCGTTCAAGAACTTAGTCTAGCCATTTACAAAACATGTGACTACACAAAATTTCAAGTCTCTAGCTCAATCCTTTCGAAAGTTATGGTCTTCACGGACGGATCGAGGGACGGACATGCGGAACTCGAAATCTTTTGTCACATCAAACATCCTGGTGTAGCTCATTTTTGTCTCCGACGATTGGTTCGATGCATTACAAATGGTATAGGGTAGACCGGGACTAGTAGACCCACTTTTTATAATCTACAATATAAAAGTTTTACTGTAATTATTTCAGGTGTAGTAAAGACGTTTTTGGTTGGTTTATTCAATTGTGTTTCTTAGTCAATCTTTTATTTTGACTAATTATAAGTGTTTCAAATATTTTTTTCATTTTAAAAAAAGTTGTTCGATGAGTCGACTAACCCCGAGTCTGGGGCTTGTTGACTCTGTGAACGGGGTTATTTGACTCTATACTTTTTATGAGGAAAATGTGTTGGAACATATTAAAAAACTATAATCATTCTGAAAAAATTTATTCTTTAAAAAATTAATAACATTTCAGATTAACATAAATTAACACCGATTGCGAGTGTCGTGTCGTTTTCGACAAGAGTCGTTTTACGTGTTGTTGTTGGTAGAATAACACTTACAACAACACGTAAAACGACTCTTGTCGAAAACGACACGACACTCGCAATCGGGGTGTAAATTTCATCTAATTTAAAAAAATAAAATTAATTAACAAAAAAATATAGGTAATTTATATCGAGTCATTTAACCCCAGTATACTGTGAGTCAACTAGCCCCAAGCCTCCATTTTATTTTTAACACACTCGTGAAAAAAAATGAAAAAGTATGGGTCAGAAAATGCTTCACTAACTTGTTAACTCATACATAAATTTTCAATTGAAATCACTGACGAGTTCAACACAATGAAAGTGTAAGCTACAAAACAATTTAATTAACAAGAAAAAAAATTACTCACACGCTTGAAATTTCGTTTTTTCCCCTCACAGTTCGTTCCAAGAGCACTGTGGTCTAACGACGTTGGTTCACTGATAGCTGTCAGTCGACTGAATAAACAGTCCAATTCACGCAGGTTTGTTTTCAACCGTGGTTGACTTAACCGCAATGAGTCTACTTACTCCTATAGCCAACTAAGCCCGGTCAGCCCTACTAAATCTAATATACTCCTATATGATTCTCATACGAGTATTAGTATAAAAATCCATTGGTTTGGGAGAGGGGGATGGAATGGTCCGATTTAATTTTGATCTTTAGAAAAGTTATGTAAAATCATATTCGAAAAATGCATCTTACCTTTATAAATTTTTCAATACGACTCACCGTTTTCAAGAAAATTGCAAAAAAAAATATTTCGTTTATATAGGACAGGGGGGAGGGAATGGTCCAATTTTATGCGTTCAAGTACTTAGCCCCCCAACTTATGAGAAACGCAACTGTAAAAATTTCAGGTCTCTAGCTCAATCTTTTCGATAATTGTGGTGTTCACGGACAGTCGGACAGGTGGAAATCAAAATCTTTTGTTATCCCAAATACCCTGATGTAATTCATTTTTGTGTCCGACGATTGGTTCTGTGCATTACAAACTGTTATTAGCAGTGATCTTAACCGTTCACTTTTCATACATTATACAGAAGCCACCGTAGACGCAAATCAAATCTAAGCCTGCCAAACCCAATTTTAGATAAAATGCGGAAATCGACCAGATAAAGTTTTGGACTGGGAGTTCCCTAAATTTTCACGAGTAATACCCCAATGGGAACTTTTGTCATCCCTTACTTGATAATCGGTTATTTCTTCGAAGAAAACCGTAAGAACTTACAAATGTAACGGCTTGTAAAGCATAAAGTTTTTCAACATTTAATAATACGTAAGAAAATATATTTATAATTTATAAATACTGTAAAAAGTAAAAAACGCTACTGGGAAATTGGTGGTAAAAACCTGCTGTTACTATCGTAAACCATGAAAAATGAAGAATTATATATTTTTTAAATGATAAGTGCATACTTGTAATGCATGAATATTGCTTACATGTAAAGCTGCTAGTAAGGCCTTACTTTTCGCGGACATTCCTAAGTAAAAGTAATCGATGTGGTAACTGAACGAGTAATCAATGGTCATTACTTTTTCCGATTACGTAATCGATTCAGTAAGCTCTAAATCCCCACTGGGACAGTATTTAGACAGTATTTAGACAGTATTTAGAGTATTTGACAGTCGTCAATTTAAATTTAAAAAAAAAATTCGAAGAAATTCCAATTGGGTTTCGCATGTGTTTTTAAGTTGTGGTTGTCTAAAAAGTTTGAAATGAGAGAAAAAGTCAATTAGTGGATGTTTTGTATAAAAAAATGTATTGTGAAATAGTGGTGTTGCCAAAATATTCACAATTTCGCACATAAATCTGGATTGTTCTTAACCCACAAAATACCGATTGGCTAATTCTGGAGTTCAGACTCATCTTTTCTAATATATATAATATATATCTAATATATATATAATATTTATTTAATATATAGGGTCAGGTAGGGTGAAGTGGTCCACGTTTTTATTAATGGCCATAAAATGGTCAAAAATTGGAATTTTTGAATGATAAGATAGTCAAATCGCAAGCGCAGGACCTAAGCTAACTTTCTGCATTCACAGATTGCCAACTTTTTGACATTCAATTTAATTTTCAGGCATTTATCGAAAACTTTGATTTTTCGAGTTTTTCAAAATGGTAGGGAGAAGTGGTACACCCTCAAAAATTTTCCAAAAATCGCATAAACATAAAATTAAATGACAAATAAAAGTATAATCATGAAGTTTGATCAAAAATATGGTTTATTCGAAAGTAACAAATGAGCGTTTGGTCTGTTTTGGTGTTGGTTTCTTCGGTGTAATTGTTAAGTGTCTTTTTCCGGCGGCTTTTTCTGCTTCTCGAATTCATCTCGATTTTCGGGAGAAGTTATAATCGAGCTTCGCATCGATTTTCGGCCACAATTTGAAACACTCAAAATAACTCATAAAAAAACTTGAAAACACGAAATATGACATTGACAGAGTGGACCACTTCACCCTACCAAACGTGGACCACTTCTCCCTACCGACGCTATTTTGCGCGGAATGACGCTGCTTCAACAATTGTGGAAAAAAGTGCAGAAATTCGGTGGATTTACAAAGTTCATAATGTAAACAACACTTTAGATTAATTACCCTATTGAAATTGATGAAGAATTCGTCAAAATGTTGTTGAATGTGAATACTTGCGAAAACTTTTCACAAAGATTTTTTTGGCATTGGTCTGTGAGAGTGAGTAAATATATGTTTGCACACTTCAATGACTAATAAAAAACAAGCTGTCATCAAGAGCAACCCATGAGATTTGAATATTCTGTTCTAATGTCACTATTACTAACAAAAATGGTGGTGGACCACTTCTCCCTACGGACCACTTCACCCTAGTTGACCCTGCTAATATATAATTCCCACATAGAGTATGAAAATGGTGTATCCTTAAATAAATGATTTTAAAAATATTTGGTCACAGTCTTTTTCGTTTAAACTGTAGCTTATCAAGATCTTTAAAGATATGGATGAAAATATTCTAAAAAAATTGATTTTTTAATATTTTTTTTTCGGCTAAGTTGAGATTGGCACCAGACCTTTGCTGTCCCAAGTACTTATTAGTGTTGATTTAAAATAAATTTAAACCACGAAAGTTAATCAAAAAGTGTATCCAATTTTCAATTACTTGTCGTGTCGTATACACAAGAGTAAATATCAATTTTCTTTAAGGCGAATTGTAACTGGAAGGAAAAGAAGGGCACATGATCAAATACATTGATAGCCATATAACACATATACACCAATAACAAGTTTAGTCCTAGTCTCTGATCTAACACTCTGTTTGGGAAAATCCACTCAAGTATAAACATTTATAGATATTTTTCTATTTCAACTTTTTCCTATCGTATATTTTCCCCCGACATCCCCTGTTGCGTTTTTAAAGTATTTTTTTATGCTTTTCTTATTTCTAAGAATAAGATTTCATATTTCATGGAGGGTTTTTCTTATTAAATTAATAACTCGTGCTAAAAAAGTGAAAGACGAACCCCCTAGCATTGGTTTTATTTTATTCTACATTATTTTTTTTTAAACACAGTTTTAAGCTATACGCGTTATTCTATTTATTTGTTCTAAATGATACAGAATGGTGGTAAAGTGAAAACGTGAAAATAAAATGAACAAAAACAAAAAGGATTAGGATCAAAAATCTCTGGCGGCTATGAATAATTAAAAATGTTGTCAAAGACTATGTAGAAATAAATTGAGGTCGACTCTATTTACACCTCAATACATGTCTTAAAAAAAGAACAAAAATAAATTTAATTTAAACCTTTAGCTATTACCTCAATAAATACCACATTTTTTTTTAAAAACTTGAGTAATGTTCTGGGAAGAGTAGGGAACACAAAATTATCATCACTTTTATGCCATTTTCCAGACTGGGAACTTTCAAAAATTTCCTTGAATAACTAACTTTGTAAATACTTTAAGACTGGATGAGTATTCAGAAAATGTTTACAGCATTTTTTCATATCGCGCTTTAAACCCTTTCAATTGTAGTTACCTCTGCGACTTTAAACTCTTCAACTTTCAGTGTTAAATGCTTTAAGACGTAGACATTCCATTCGACTTTTGGCAATGAATCTTTTTATACATAAAGTTGGAGTTATTCTATATTTACTATTTACGGATGTGTAGGCGTAGATTTTTGTGTATGCGATATAAAATAAAATTGGTTTGTATCAAAGCAAATAATAATTATGACGGTGTAAGTGAGAAATCAAGGAAAATCGTCAACTCAAAGAAAATTTATTCAGCCAAAACATATTCGCCTTATGTAAATTTGTGGCGCCATCGGGGTGACAAGTTATCCTTTAATCAAATTCTATAAACACACATTTATTTAAACTAAATCTACATGCGAATTCATATGCTTAGTAACTATATTTCCATCTATATTTATAAACTTGATACACCGAAACGCAATCGACATGTGTAACATTATGTTTCGTTAGATAGATAACGACAGATACTTTAACATGGTTATAAATTTATATGAGCATTCGACATAAAATAGTTTCATATTTCGATTCTAAAATAACAAAGAAGATTTTAGTTTTTTTTTCATTTACCCATCACTCATAAAATTTTAGTTTATTAAGAAAATCTTGCAGCACTTCTAATTAATTTACATAACTCTAAGATGTCATTGTTGTTGTAGCTTAAGCCATAATCATTAGTAGAAAAGTGGTTAAATAGCAGCGAAACTAGTCATTTTGACTATGTTTTTGAATACACTCAAAGTTGATATGCAACACGTGCTAGAATCTCAAACCTGGTTTATGTGCAAAAAGTGATTTATGAGAACTCAAAAAAATTATAACCAAAAGTGGGACGGGGAGGCCGAAAGGCGGAGCCCCTTTAATAATGTTTATTAGATTAAATTTTCCACATTCTGTTTCTTTAAAAAGATTTCCACAGGAAAATCATAAATATTTTCAAATAAATAAAACGTGACTTCTTAAGAATTCATTTAAAAATTACGTTCATTTAAGAGTTACCCCCTAGCAAACAAAAACATAAATGACACTTAGAATATCTGGAACTTAAGTATTTCTCTTATTTTATGTAATTTTTTGCTTCAATATCAGCAGTCCCCTACACCAATTCAGACCTCTTTAGTCATCGGAGGAAATATGGTGTTTTTTTCAAAAGGGGGGTTCTTCTTATTTATAAATATCAGGATGTACCTGTTTGTTTTTACTCTAAGAGGCATTTAAAGAATAACGAAAAGATTTGTAAATTGAGGGTTTTGTGAGTATAAAGGTTATTGCACTTTACCTTGCATTAGTTAATTTGAATATATTCAGATGTGATGAATAATATTTTAAATTATTTTATTATTCAAATACCAGAGATTTCTTGAAAAGTTTTTAAAGTAGCCTTCTTATCATTGATGATTCCTACCTGCAAGGCCTGAACATTACGTGTTTTTTGGCAATTTATATACTGTTTAAATAACACTATGTATTTTATTTCGGCTCTTTTTCCGCACAAAACTTTCCTCTTCAAGATTTAGATGGGGAAAAATATATACAAAATTATATCTTTTCAAATATCTTGAAACCCGTTATAAATACGTAAAACATAACAAAAGCTATAATTGCCAATATGGCAATTATTGAAAACCCGTATGATGATTTAACGGCGAACAGTTGTATCAAAATTCCATTCTAAAGTCAAATTTCCGATAAGATTTTTTAAAATTTATTCTAACTGGATTTTGATGTATGGAAGTTTTATGTAGAATCATATCCTAAATAACTTTTGTTCTTGCACTTTTTTGATAAGATGCACCGTTTTTGAGATATTCGCAAAAAACGTTTTCATTCGTATGGGGGGTAGCCCCCCTAATGGTCCGTTTGTGCCCATTAACGAACTTGGCCTTGCATTTTACGAAAAACGGATCTGCGCAAAATTTCAAGTCTGTAGCTCAATCCGTGCGCCCGCAATCCGCTCGTTACAGACGGACAGACGGATGGACAGACGGGCGGAGATGCAAAAATTAATTATTTTTATCATTCTAAACACACTGGTGTAATTCATTTTTGTGTGTGATGACGGGATCTTGGCGTTACAAACGTTAATATACCCTTTGGTTTCACCATACGGGTAAAAAAACCAGTGTTGTTCCTCTACACGTAGACTTTAATTGTCTACACTTTAGTGTAAACAATAGTGTAGACAATAGATTTGGGGTAGACAATGTAGACATTGGCGTAGACAATGTCGACTTTGCGTAGACAATGTAGACTTTCTCATATCTGTCAAAACAAAGTCATCAGTGAGTCATATATGGCGAGCCGGTAGCTAAAAATACATATAAGCGCAAAAAATAAATTCTTGAATTAGTTTTGGTAGTTTTTATTTTTAATATGTTTTATACTCCACTAGGGGTATTTGATTTACTTTATTTGATTTGTATTACTTCCGTATAGATTTCCGTCTATCTGTAAATACGACAACTCTCAACGGAATTAAGCTAAAGACTAGAAACAAACGTGTTTTTCGAACAAATTAAACAGATATTCTTAAATGAGCAAAGCCATCCCATACAAATTAATCAGTTTTTTAAACAAACGGTTCGTTATATTGAAAAATGTGTAAAGCAAAAAGATTTTAAAATTCAATGTGACTTCAATTGCAAAAATTAAAAAAAAGCCGCTTAGATTGCATGAAAAGAATTAGAATTGCCATTAAAGTTTGCTCCGAAGTTCTCCATTGCAGCATTTGGCGATTGCTTCCTGGAAATTGTGCTTTATTATGTTAAAATTAATTGAAGAAAATGAGATTTTAAAACTAAATCAGCTATTCTTTATTTTATTGATTGTCTACATTGTCTACGCGTAGAGAATAGACCATTGTCTACAGTAATAGTCTACGCGTAGACAATGGTGTAGTCTACATCACGTAGACTACGCGGCACAACACTGAAAAAAACCATTAAGAGAAAAAAATGCAGTAAATTTGATTTTCTTTGAATTTCATTTATATGCATTTTTTCTCAAAACCGCACCGTTTCCGAGAAATTTTGAAAAACTTTTTTTCCCAAATATTTTGAGAATCGTTAGAGATACGTAAAAACCGTTCAAGGAAAAAAACGTAGAAAATTTTATATTCTTAAGATTTTGTTATATCATCGTCATCATCCTCGGTGCTTAGAGTGACCAAATCTCCGGTTTTGACTCCGGGTTTCAAATCTGAATCTTCGGGCTCCGGGTTTTCTCACAAAATCTCCGGGTTACGCTAAAAGTGAAATTGTGCTAAGTCTATTTGGTATAATTTTCCAGGAGAGCAATGAAATCTTTGTTAAATCGTTTTAATTCTCTTTCAATAACACTGACTTTTCTTTAAATGAGAATTAAATTGGGCTCAGTTTTCTTTAAATGAGACAATATTTTCTTTAAATGAAAATTAAAATGATTTAACAAGGTTTTTATTGCTCTTCTGGCAAATTTGATATAATGGACTTAGCACAATTTCACTTTTAGCCGACGATATTATTTATTCAGGGTATTCACAGTCCTCTTTTAAATTGCGAGTAATTTTACCGCTCGGTAATTCAGTCAAATTTAACAGATTTTTACCGAGACGGTAACTTGGTTCATGTAAAAATAAATTACCGGATTCGGTAATTGTAGACATGCCTTGAGTCGTGTTTTCCGGCCCGGTTATTCGGTGTCAAGAATCAACCGCGAGTGGCGCTAGTAATGTTTTTAGTTGTCAAATTTTCTCGCTGGTTATCTCATCGGGCTGCAAATTTTTTCAATTTTGATAGCCGTTGCCACAATAGAAATTCAAAAGAATACATCAAACATGGATTTAAAGGTATATGACATATTTTACAATCAAATTCGCAGTTCATGATTTGGTCACGTATCCAATAAAAGCGCTGTTCTCAAATCTGTGCTGTGGGATGTTCACAGCAGAATATTTTCAGTCTTTTAATATTACCGAAAACACCGAATACCGAAAATTAAAAGAGGACTGTGAATACCCTGATTGTTTTGTTTTATTAAATTGCTATTGTATATTTTTAAATTTTCTTGTAAAAAGTGCGTCAGATTAAAAATTATTAAGACAAAAAATGTTTAGAAATCGTATTCTCTTACATACATCAAAATTCAATCTCTTATCCTATACATATGATTCATTTTTAACCAAAACTACTTGTGAAATTTACCTCTTTTTTGAGGTTAACTTTATTTTTCCTTAAGAATTTACAAATTTTGACAAAATTTTAATTTAGTGACTCAAAAATGTTGAATGGTTACTGTTGGTTTTTTACTCACACAATCCTAAAATGTTGTTTTTTTGCAAATAAGAATTTCTTATCGCTTTTCTGGTTATCTTGAACTCTTGCTATAGCGACATTTTCAATGGAAGTTTATCAATAAATTGACGTTTATCTTTATCGGTAATTTATATGATATCAATGAGTTACACAACTAAGGCGTTGCCAACGTGTGATTTTCGCTGTGTTATATTATTTTTCAGTGGATTTGAGTTTTTTTTTGAATTTTGCAGGCTTTGTTTAAAAAAGGAACAAAAACAAAAAGCTGGAAAATTATATTTTATTTAAAAAAATGTACAAAAAAATGCCACAAAAATACTGAAATATGATAAAAATTTCGTGTGCTTTTTTACGACTGTATTTTAATATTTAAAAACTAAATTTTTTTCTTTTACATGATGAACATGGTTAGTTTTCTTAATTTCATTGTCGTCTTATGGTGGTATAACAAGTAGATAAGAGGAATCTCACTAGATTTTTTAATATTACAGTGATGAGCCCGCTAATCTACTTACCCTATAAACACCATTTTGAAATTGTTTTCACAATTATTTCTAAGAATTGCATTAATAAACTGTGGCAATCACACTTTATACTCAGGAAACCACTCGAAATTTGATGAATCAAACTAGTAAGAGGGTAAAACTGATCTGACAAGACTCTGGACCTTATAATGCCCATTTAAAATTATATCAAGACCTTGTTTACCCAATTACTAGCAGCGATTATTATAAATTTCCATTAAACACTTATCTCACAATATTAGAAATTCACTGAGTTTAATAAAAGTAAAAGTTAAATTTCATTTAAAATTTCTCAACTAATTTTTGTACCTACTTTATTCCTTAATGATTGAAACTAATCTGATCGATTACAAACTTTGTTACCGAATACGATATTTTGAGTAGATTTCTTATTTATATTAGAATTGATAAGAAGCATAAATTCGTGCTGATAAAAAGTGAAAATATCATTTTATTTACACTTTAAGCCTTTCAAAGTTTGATTTCGAATCAGCCCCCAGATAAGCACGACTTAACGTGGAGAATTTTTAAAAATGTGTATGGCAGACATAAAAAAAAATTCCCAACAAGAAAAAGTGATCGAATTTCGAATAATTTGATATTGTCGACTAACTTTAAAATAATTTTAAATGAAATTTACGTCTTCGTTCTGCCACTTATTTTTTTTTTTTTCAATTCTCAAGCATGTCTTGTGAAGTATTTGTCACACTTTTTCTGAGGAAATTTATATCGATTATACTATGTTCAACCAACTAGGCAGAATGGTATAGCGAGACTTTTAAGGTGCAATCGATTTGATTTTATTTGTTCTTTTGACGGTATTGTGATATGTGAAAAACTGATAATCGAATATTTTGTTGGTAGCATTATTCAGATAAGTAATGCCTCGCTGGAAATATGCTGAACAAACAGGTGACTAAAATATTTGATTTCCCGAAAATATCAAAATGAGATCAAATAATTTGAAAATAGTTTTTTCTATTAACACGTCACAAGCCCAAAAATCCATTCCCACGATCAAGTTTTCTAGACACAATTTTTTTTTGCGGAAATACCGTATGAGTTTAGGTGAAATAACCCTACTTATTCTTGTTGATTTCACGAAATTAGTATGCGTTTTTTCTTCTTACTTTCCAAGTACCCAAGTGGACAAATCTTTGGAAAAATTGTGTTTCATAACAGCGATTTCTGTACGGAACTGGTCAAAAAAGTCTGTCACGTGCTATGAATTTCCTACTGAAAACAGATATGAAATATTTCATAGGGACTATCCATAAAATACGTCACGCAAAATTTAGCTCTTTTGGACCCTCCTCTCCCCCTCCCCCTCCCCCTCCCCCTCCCCCTCCCCCACCCCCTCCCCCTCCCCAATTCCACTCCCTGTCCCACTGTCACATATTCACAGACGCCCCGTTTAAAATACGCTGCCGCACCAAAACCCATGTCCCTATTTATGAAACGCTAAAATGGGGTTTTTTAAGCTAAGCAAAAAATAACTTGGAAATCCAAATAATGCTTCTTCATGTTTGCGACTTCGTGCTTATAACTTAGGAAAACACTAACGGATTCGCTTCTTACAATCCAGCATCTAAGTATCCTAGGAACCTGAATCCTAGAAGATTTTGCGAGATTTTGGCTTTTACCGAATATAGAGATTTTGCACCGGTCTCGAACTGTCTTGATTTTAGAACATTTTTTTAAATATTTTTATGGATGGTCGTGGTAGGCTAACTACACGATAGCTTTATCGCGTAAATTAGGGAGGCGCGTGGTGAGTATAAAAAGGTCATATTATGCTTTTGACATCAGATATTCTTCCTTTTTAGTCCAAAAATTTCCACAAAAATAAAGAAATGGTGGAAAATTTTCAGTGGAAAGAATTTTTTTGTGTGATTTCATTTTTCTTTGTGGTCTCATTCGCCCGAGCATCGTCGACTGGCTTGGTGTGAATTATAATGCTAGAACAATCAAGTTCTATACATCAATACACATTGGAAAAGAACCGTTTCAGCTGTCATTTTATAGCACAGGAAATTTCAATATGAAATTCATTAGGAATTTCTGAATAAAACTCACCAAAAACTTCTTCATGAAACTTTTGTGTTCTTGCTGCAAGACAAAAATCTGCTAGGAATTTTTCTGTGAAATTTTGCGGAACCTTTCCATAAGTTATGAGTTTTAAAATTTTATGATATCACTCTATAGTGGATAAGAAATTTGCAATGATTTTTTTCGTTAAAGTTCGTGTGAAATTTATCAAGCTATCTTTCCTATTCATACAGCTTCGATAAAATTTCATAGGAAATGTCCACTTGAGTACGGAACTACTCATAAACTTTTGCAGCCGACCATCCTAATTTTTTCCATAAAAAAACCGCAAAAATATGGGATTGAACACAATCAGGGTATTCACAGTCCTCTTTTAATTTTCGGTATTCGGTATTTTCGGTAATATTAAAAGACTGAAAATATTCTGCTGTGAACATCCCACAGCACAGATTTGAGAACAGCGCTTTTATTGGATACGTGACCAAATCATGAACTCCGAATTTGATTGTAAAATATGTCATATACCTTTAAATCCATGTTTGATGTATTCTTTTGAATTTCTATTGTGGCAACGGCTATCAAAATTGAAAAAATTTGCAGCCCGATGAGATAACCAGCGAGAAAATTTGACAACTAAAAACATTACTAGCGCCACTCGCGGTTGATTCTTGACACCGAATAACCGGGCCGGAAAACACGACTCAAGGCATGTATACAATTACCGAATCCGGTAATTCATTTTTACATGAACCAAGTTACCGTCTCGGTAAAAATCTGTTAAATTTGACTGAATTACCGAGCGGTAAAATTACTCGCAATTTAAAAGAGGACTGTGAATACCCTGCATGTATCTGTCGCAATAAATTCAAGTAACTTAAGTCGATTTTCATCCGAAGCCAAATTGATCTGTATTTGCCTTTCCACAGAGATTACTTTACTGAGATTACTTTATAGTAATTAGACTTACTTAACACACCCCCTTCTCCGATATATGTATGACGTATTTAATAAGCAACCTCTAGTTTTAATTCCTTACAAGCGTTACGATTTTAATGTTGGGTGACACATTTAAATATTTTCAACAGTTAAAAGTAAAAACCTCAAAACCAGTAAATCCTATACTGACAAAAAAATTATTACTGAAAATTTTCAATGGAATTTTAATTCAGGAAATGATTAAAATTAAATCGTGGGATAAAAACGAAATAAACATTCAATAGTTTGGTTAATTATTCTGCTGAAGGGCTTCGTCATGAATCCCTATAATTAACGACCGTAATTGCATACTGTGTGAAGCCACGCACACTGCCAAACACATAAACTTGTCAAAAAAAATCATTGGCTATTTGTAGATCTATAAAAATTCCCTCATTCTGGCTGGCATTTAGTGTAAAAAAACTAATAGAAAATAGAAAATGCGGAAATAAAGGGAGCGTACCCATTTGGGTGAATGTCGTTAAAGCTGTACACTGAATGCAGCAAAAGGAAATAATTGCCCTATAATGGATGAATCAGTAAGTACCAGATGGGTACAGATTCAGTTAGATTATAGCCTGAGTAGATTTTAAATGTATCAATTTTTTTAAACGCAGATCTCCGCTTCAACAGTTTCCTAAAATGTATATATTTTTGAGAAGTATATATTTTTGAACACGGTTTCGCTCTAACACGATCACGAAATGTTAAATTTCTTATGAAATAATTATCAAGTGCAAAAAGAATCAACAAAAATTTACTGGAAATTTCCTGCGAGTGTGTTGGTGGATAATTTTACTATCTGATAAAGTTCGTTTCTGTGTGTTTGGGTGTTCCCTGTGCACGTATAACTCAATTTTGCTTTTAAGATATGTGTTGGCTTGTTACGATTTAAACTCGAGCTCGAATATAGTCTTTTGTTATTCCCAAACTTGATCTCGCTTTATTCGACTTCCTTTTAATAAGAATATTCCAAAATTTACACAAATCTAAAACTAAACAGAAAGGGTTTAAACTGTCAAAGCAAAAAAAATGATAAAAAGCTTGTACCGTGCAATAATGGGAATAAAATAATGAAATTAATAAATGAAAATAGTTATATTTCGCGTTTCTCTTCGATTTCTTTTATACACATGCTATATATTGTAGTAAGAATTTCTTTAATAAAAATGAAGTTTATTAAAGGAATTCAATTTTTTTAAAACCTTTTTAAACTTATTTTTGTGTTTGTCGGTTTGTTGTCAGGGTCAAATCTTGTAATTTAATTTTGACCCTCTTCCACTCATCCGATTTACGCGAAAAGTAACGGAAGGTCCTGTAAGGTAACGAAATTATCCTTTTCCTCAAATTTTCCGGAAAAAATCTCATCTGGAGGTTTTTGGGTTCGCTAAATCCGATTGTGATGTTAAGAAGTCCGTAAGGATAGCGTAAGATCCTGTACGGATAACGTGTTTTTCTTCGTCGTCAAATTTTCCGGAAAACTACTAAAATTCTGTGTAAATCGATATCTTTTACCGGTATCAAGAAGTTTTAGGTTTCTACAATTAAAGTTCATGTTATAGAAACTATATTTTTTTAGTCGTATTATAGTGCTCTCGTAAATGGCGAAAGAACGTAGGTTTTGTATAAGAAAGTCATGTGCTGTTTACATCAGAAATTTTTTTAATTAAAAAAAAATTGTATCACAAAACAATAATTGGGGCAAATTTTCTTCCCTCTGATCGGTCCGTCATGGTTCCTAGTGTTAGGATGACAAAAACTAGGCGCGATGAATAAAACATAACAATACTAGATCATATAGAAATCGGTTTATTCGTTACATTACATTACAGGGTATAGATGTAGTTTCCGATGTCGTGCGCCGGTCCGGTTCACTCCTGTAAATAAACAAAAACAACACGTAAGTCTATAAGACTTAGTGAGGGCTTACAGCTATCCTCCCTTTTCCTCGGACAGACCAAGAGTACACGACGAACGTGACTTTACCTTTCGGACCCCAGATGACAAGGTAGTCAGCGACACACGCCGACAAACAGGGTAGTCAGCGACACACGCCGACAAACAGGGTAGTCAGCGACACACGCCGACAAGCAGGGTAGTCAGTGACACACGCCGACAAGCAGGGTAGTCAGCGACACACGCCGACAAACAGGGTAGTCGGCGACACACGCCGACAAGCGAACGACAAACGTTCACCTCCCCTAATTCGTCATCTTGCCCGGAATCACAACAATCCAACGGACGGAAAACTATCACATTCACTACAGCAACACTACCCCTTTCGTCTCATCCCCTTCGAACTACAATAAAACTAATCTAATTACACAACACAATAACTAATTAATCATCAACCACTCACTTTTCCAATCCTGATTTTTCACAGCGGCCAACTGTCACTACTCTGAATACTCGTAGCCAACTACGATATGCAATTCCAAGTGCATTCAAGTAAGCTATATAGCGAATCCCTAATTATTTATAATAATTACCCTAATCCGTAACACTAGTCATACAAAAATATTTTTTTTATATTTTTGAAAATATATGGAGGGGGAAATACAGGCGCCGCCGCTTGGTTTTAGGTTAAGTTTAGTATTTTTGCCGTATTTCCATAAATATTTCTGCAGTTTAATCAAGTTTCATGGAAAAAAAAGTTTTTACTTTTCTGTTTTTTAAAAAGGTATTAAAATCACTTCGAAAACCGAAATCATAACGGCGCCCCGCACGTCCCCGGGACGTATACCCATGTATGTAACGAAATTTGTAAAATCGACTTCTGCCAGCAAACCTTAACCGATTTTTACGCGGTTTTTTACATTCGAAAGGTGTTATTGTCCGATAGGATCCTATGGACAAAACTAACCGTTTTCGAGAAAATCGCCAAAAAAATATTTTCCATTTGTACGGGAAGGGGGTGGCAGGGGTGGTTCAATTTTCCCCATTTTCAGAAGAGGGGGGTTTTTTTTTGATAAAAACCTATTCTATGCCAAATTTGAACTTTCTACATTAATTAGTTCTCGAGTTTTTCATTGTTTTTATATAAACAAAATCAACATTATACCCAATAATATTAATCATATGAAATTTGATTATGTATGAAAGGTATCATCTCACCGTTAGGTGGATTAAGCTTTATTTTTAATAAAATATCATGTATATTGAATTGATTCCCGTAATGATCATTTTGTGTGCCATTTTTACTTGAGAATGAAAATAAAATATTTACCTCTGTGCACGTTAATTCCCATTAATTAAATAGATAGAAAGCTGAGCTATTTATATTGGGCTTTTGGACCAAAAGATGTAATAAACAGCTTGATTAAAGACAACATAGAGACCGATTAAATTTGTTTTGGTATCATGGTATTAAGGATGTTGAGTATATTCCAAGTTATTCGTGTAATTTTTTGGATTATATATTTAATTCCACATAGTTCCAAATTGAAATCATTATGTTAAAAGTTGAGTTAAATTGTTATTCGATTTTTTCCAAAAAGATTAACTTAAATCCTCATACATTTTAACGGCTATCAAAATTTAATTTTTTATCTTATCGGTTGCAAATAAGTGTATTCAATGGTATTTCTGACAAAATATGAGTAGCTATAATCGTGTTTTATTTCAGTTACTGATAAGAAACTGATAAATATTGATTATAATGTATTTTTGACATAAATTTATATAAAAATTTCGTAACATTAAGGCTTGGCACCTGATTTTATTCCAACCAAAATGAAATAAATTTCACTTGTTAAGAAAATTTAAGAAAACTCATTGTTCACAATCAAATATCTATATTCTATGACAATGCAAAACTTTCGGTTTATACCGAGGAATTTTTCATAGAATTATTGTAGGTGTACCTTCATTAATATGTAATGTCGATTGGACTTATTTTCATATCCTGTTTAAACAATGTCCCGCGGAGATTGCAATTTTCAGGACATTTCTGATGTCTGGGACAGAAATGTTGGGAAGAAAACTGTTTGCAAGTGGGGTTTTATTGGCACGCCATGAAAATAAGCGAAATTTATGTCTAAGCGTTTATATTTAATTTACAATGAATAACTAAAAATTTAAAAGCTGTTTTCAATGGTTATCGAATCTTATTGAAAAGTAGCATTTATTTTATCTTCGAACGGGAATTCATATTTATTTTTTAGTGTTCCCGAACAAGATGGCATTTTTGAATATTTACTCTAATTGGACAAATGTGGTGATAAACTGCACCGTTATCGGCTGACTTACAAAAAAAAATGGAAACGTGTGATAGAGTAGTCGAATGAAATTTTGATGTGTAGCAAAGATATGTAAAATCAAATTCTAAGTACTTGTATTCATCTTGCGCTCCGAGATTTTGTCATCCTATAGCTATATTGTTATAACAATCATATCCTAAATAAGTTTTGTTCTTGCACTTTTTTCATAAGATGCACCGTTTTTGAGATATTCGCGAAAAACATTTTCGTTCCTATGGGGGGTACCCCCCCTAATGGTTCATTTTTGCCCATTAACGAACTTAGCCTCGCATTTTACGAAAAACGAATCTGCGCCAAATTTCAAGTCTCTACCTCAATCCGTGCGCCCGCAATCCGCGCCACAGACAGACGGACGGACAGATGGACGGACAGACGGACGGACAGACGGACGGACAGATGGACGGACAGACGGACGGACAGACGGACGGACATGCTAAATTCAATTTTTTATATCATTCTAAACACACTGGTGTAATTCATTTTTGTGTGTGATGACGGGATCTTGGCGTTACAAACGGTAAGGCAAATTTAATATACCCTTTGGTTTCACCATACGAGTATAAGAAGTTTAAAATTTGCAAACAACAAAATCACCAAACTTTTCAATCAAATAATTTAAATTTTAATCTCTTTGGTTGAATTTTTAAGCCAAAATATATAATGTGAACAGCGCATGACTTTCTTATACAAAATAAAAACCCCGACGAATCAAATTTTAGTTTTTATAAAAGTTTGAATTTTTATTTTACAGAATCTAAAATATCTCAATAACGGTAAAAGATAACAGTAAAATACTAAATTGTTGCAATTAATATTTTCTTCAACAAGCCATATGGTCTCAGTAACCGAGAGCGCTATAATTATGCGAACCTTGTGCATTTATGCCCAAGCCTCCCTGTAAATAAATAAATATTTTCTTCAATTCATTTCTTTTACTTAACCAACCCATTAGTTTTCTATAGAATCGCAAAAAACTGTTTTTTTTTAAATAACGGTAACTCGACAACGGCTTGAGATACGTAGTTTTAGTACAAGACATAAATGTGGGAAATTATATTGTCTCCAACATTTGTCACACACAAGACTACTGAAAACGCCTAGTTTCGGAGTAAATCGAGAAAAACTAAATTGCGAATTTTAAAAAGCCACCACTCTCGGAAACTATTCACAAGAAAAATGCATATGACGAAATTCCAAGAAAATCAAATTTCTTTCATTTTTTTACTTTAACGGGGTTTACGTATCTTTAACAGTTCTCGAGATATTTGAAAAAATATTTAGGGTATTCACAGTTCTCTTTTAAATTGCGAGTAATTTTACCGCTCGGTAATTCAGTCAAATTTAACAGATTTTTACCGAGACGGTAACTTGGTTCATGTAAAAATGAATTACCGGATTCGGTAATTGTAGACATGCCTTGAGTCGGGTTTTCCAGCCCGGTTATTCGGTATCAAGAATCAACCGCGAGTGGCGCTAGTAATGTTTTTAGTTGTCAAATTTTCTCGCTGGTTATCTCATCGGACTGCAATTTTTTTCAATTTTGGTAGCCGTTGCCACAATAGAAATTCAAAAGAATACATCAAACATGGATTTAAAGGTATGTGACATATTTTACAATCAAATTCGCAGTTCATGATTTGGTCACGTATCCAATAAAAGCGCTGTTCTCAAATCTGTGCTGTGGGATGTTCACAGCAGAATATTTTCAGTCTTTTAATATTACCGAAAACACCGAATACCCAAAATTAAAAGAGGACTGTGAATACCCTGATTATATTTCATATATTTTTCCCGAAACTAAATATTGCAGGGGATAGTTTTGTGTACCCAAATAAAATTTTCCTGCTATTAACTTTAAAGCAGGACATGTTTTTTTTGTGTTTTTTGGATTCCGTGGTAGCTGTAAATCGTTTCGAACATCATAAAACAAGAATATTAACCTTGTAATTTACATCCAAAGTCCATAACGATATGTGAACGTTTGCGGAATAATTTACAGACATGTCGAAACACCTTGAACGTGACAATTTCGTTTTCCAGATGAATTATCCTGCATCTAACCTATATCGTTCTCATCAGTTAAATGCCATCGATCGGAATCATTCAATGAAAACATAAACATTGGTAAATAAGTTCTTAAATCTAGATATTATGTAAAGCTCTGGTTTAATTTAAATTGAGCGAAAATCTAAATTCCTTGTTTTTGCCAGCACTGATTCTGATTTCAATTCCCGTCCAATTGCGTTGCGATGGTACTTGGGGCTAAATGTGTTTTCTGTTTCCCATGTGACAAATCTTTTCGAACCCGATGGTATTCAGTTATCAAATTAACCCGTAAGTCACTTGGATCATCATTAACATCATCGGCAATGTAAAGGAATAGCGGTCGGGAGGGCGGGTTGCTCCATTGTAACATGATACACAATTAAATTTTAATGAGCTTATAAGTGTATAGAATTTATGGGGTAGTTACATCTGGATATGATCCGTTTAGGACTTTATACGTACTGAATGTGGACCATGCGGAAAAAGATGGCGGGATTTGTTACACCATTCGATGCGTACTTGCGCATATTTGAAATCTATTAATTTGTCAATTGATTATGCCGTCGATCCAATTTCATGTTATTTATTGAAAATCACAAAAAAATGTTGGGTATTTTTAACTAACCCACTAAAACAATTCCAATTTGAATATTAAATTGGAATTCAATTACATCTTATTGGAAATTGATTTCCCAACACGAACCCTTAAAATTTTGTCTGGTTTAAAGCCGATGAAAATTTTTTGGCCAAAAGTTTCAATTTCTTTGAAGTTCTCGATGATATCGAAAAATGTCAATTTTACTGGAGTTTGTACGGCAAATTTAGTTCGAGAAAACTGGGCGATCCCTTTATAATCCTGGGAACTGTTAGGAACGACTTTTAGGTGCACAGGTGAAATATTCATTTCAGAAAGGGCATTTCGTAGGCTGATCATTTTATTTAAACGAAAGAATGAATATTTATGCAAATTTAAAGTACAATACAACAAGGGAAATGTAAAATTTATGGGTACCAACAGTAATTATTTGGCAGTACAGGTTTTGAATATTAATAATTGTTTTCCCTTTTCCCTTTTTGCAAATTGAAGTTGTGAAAGTCTAGGAATCTGTCAACAGTGGAATTGAAAATGTAACCACGGTTTTTGTGCATGACGAAAAAGTTCGTCACAAAAGAAGTCACAAAATGCTTTTTCAAAAAATTGTACAAACGGGGGATTGGTTCCGCCAAATTTTGTGTTTTTCGTCAAATATCAAAATCAAGGTCTTATATTTTTTAACTTTTTTGTGTTAAACTTTGGAAGAAAAAATGATTTTAAAATCGAAACAATTTTTTTTGCAGAAATTAAGCGTCGAATTCCACATTTTTATACCCGTATGGTGAAACCAAAAGGTATATTAACTTTGCCTTACCGTTTGTAACGCCAAGATCCCGTCATCGCACAAAAAAATGAATTACACCAGTGTGTTTAGAATGATAAAAAAAATCGAATTTTGCATGTCCGTCCGTCTGTCTGTCCGTCCGTCTGTCTGTCTGTGGCGCGGATTGCGGGCGCACGGATTGAGCTAGAGACTTGAAATTTTGCGTGGATCCGTTTTTCGTAAAATGCGAGGCTAAGTTCGTTAATGGGCACAAATGGACCATTAGGGGGGGTACCCCCCATACGAACGAAAACGTTTTTTGCGAATATCTCAAAAACGGTGCATCTTATCAAAAAAGTCCAAGAACAAAAGTTATTTAGGATATGATTCTACATAAAACTCCCATACATCAAAATCCAATTGGAATAAATTTTAAAAAATCTTTTTGGAAAGTTTGACTTCAAAGTGGAATTTTGGTACAACTGTTCGAATTTTGATACGAATATCACCATACGGGTTTTCAATAATTGCCAGATTCGCAATTATAGCTTTTGTTATGTTTGTCGTTGTATCGGGTCTTTCAACAAGGACATAACAATTTTGTATTTTAATAAAAACGCACCCTAAAACTTTTACATTTTTATCATGGTGAAGTTCACGAACGAGCAACGTTTGGAAATTATTAAAACTTACTACCGAAATTCTGAGTCGGTGGTCGCAATCGTGTAATCTCGAGAAATGGTCCGGTCGAATGGCCACCTCGCTCATGCGATTTAACGCCGTTGGATTTCTTTTTATGGGGTTATGTTAAGTCGTTGGTTTATGCTAACAAGCCAACAACGTTAGAGGAGCTCAGAAACAATATCGAACGCGAAATTGCCCACGTTCCGGCCGATATGTGTGGAAAATTGGCTCCAAAGAATCAATCGGTGCAATGCTCGCGGTGGCCATATGAACGACATCGAATTTCATACTTAAATGTAACATGTCCACTACACCTGGAATAAATTTCAGCCCGATATCTCAATTATTCTGCGTTTTATTTAAATACAAAATTGTTATGTCTTTGTTGAAAGACCCATTACATCAAGACCGGGAATACTCAATGTCTTATGCAGAATAGGGCTGCAACAAATATTCTGTTATTATTCGTTAATCGGCCTATTCGGCCCATTTTTACCATTCGGCGGCATATGGAATTTCAGGTCACTATTCGGCCGAATACCGAATAATTCCACATATATGTTATTTGCTCTTAAAATAGCTGTTATCGTCGTAAAATAGTCTTATTTGTTAAAGTTTTGCCCTAAACCGTGAACGCACTTTTTCGCGGCTATAGTAAAATCGAAAAGATGCCCATATTTTCACTCACTTTTTCACATTATCCGATTTTTACTTTCCTCTTCTATAGAGGGAAAGTATTGTATTCATGACAGAGACCGACTTAAGAACGGGACCAGATAGAAAATTTCTGATCAGTACGAAATCCTTTTCAGGCAAAATTATGAGGATGTCCGAGAAGGCGTTGACCTAGCGACTTGAAATTTTTCGTAAAAAAGTTTTACAGAAATCGTAGTTTTCTATCAACTTTTAGAAAAGTAACGGTAGCTATAACATGTACCTCAGGCACAATTTTTTTTTTTGAAAAAATACCGTTTTTTGAAAAAATTTCATTGTTTATGCGCTTTTGGGAAAAAATGATTGTAACAAAATTTTAAGGATATGAAATTTTCTACATTTTCTGCTTTAACGGTTTTCTGTGTCTCTAACGGTTCTCAAGATATTTGACAAAAGTTCAGTTTTTGAAAATCTTTCGAAAACTATTTTTATTTTTTCACTTTTATGAAAAAATGCAAATATCCAAATTTATGAGAAATAAAATTTTCTACATTTTAGTCTTTAACGGTTTTTACGTATCATCGGCAGTTCTCGAGATATTTGAAAAGTATTATTTTTTACATATTTTTTAAAACTAAATATTGCAGAAGAAAGTTTTGTGCTGATCACAACTGATATTTTTGTATAAAAACTGGAATAAAAGAAATTAAAAATAAAGTATAGAAAGTGAAGTGGTTGTTTTTTCGGTCTTTTCATATTTCCATTGCTACTATATGCAGTCCCTAATTTAAGGGAAAGAACTTTAATAATATGCAGTCACCCGGCTACACCTGAACAAAGGCGAAATAATAAATCTAAAAGCTTTTTACAATATTACAAGAAACAAAATGTTTCTTCTATCATTTCAAAATAAACTTGTTCACCTTTTTTTTTGAAAATTCACAGTAAATGATGTTAGACAAAATATTCCTTATTTCCGGATTTTGGTTAAGATTTGATGTTTACAAAAGATTCGGTTTTAACGATACAGCGTAATTTAAAAATAGCTCTTTACCAGGCAATTTCTTGTAGGGTGAAAGCAATTCTACCCGATATCCGCTTTACTTGATTTGATGTAATTTGAATGATTATTGACGAATTGAGTGTAGAGAAAATGTACATATATTTTTTCTCGAATTACTCTAATCAAACTAAAAGCTCTAGTTTTGAATATATCTTGGAACTTTTGGTTTCGAGATGCTCAATTTTCCTATTCCCTAATCTTTTGATAGAAAATTGGTTATTTTGATTATTGTTTTAGCCAAATCAAACTTAATAGACTTTTAAAATGTATGGATATTACCTCTCCTATTGTTAGTAGAAAAATCAATCAAATTATCGAAAATATTTAAAACAATTACTTAAAAATAATAAAATCATAGCTTAAAAGCGCTAAAATCCACTAGATATTAACTTTCTTTACAGCCTATGGTGGGTTAACATATAGCTATTTGTTACATTTTTTTTCTTATGAAATTTTCGTATTTTCGGTGTTTTGCTATACTTATTGATCCTTTCTTTAGTGTGTTTCCAACAACCCAAATAATGGTATTATGAAAATCAATTTTCTTAACCTTATAATACTTGTATACAACTCCCCGACGTAATTTGTGGACTCATTGAACTGCACGAGTGTGAAAAATCAATTTAGATAAACATAAATGCAGTATTGCTAAAACCGACGACAACATAAATATGAATTAACGAGGTAGAAAATTCTTTTTTGTCCCCGATGGATGTGGTATTTTGAAAGAGTGAGACCAATATAAGAGGGAAATCTTAGCAAATTTTGTATGAAAATAGGAGTGAACTTTAGTTCGTGGCTTTTCTAAAAAACTTGGTATCACGTCACAGTTTTGGTTCTTATATAAGAATACGTTTTGTAATAGTTGGTTTATGTACATAAATAAAAGAAAATCTAACATGAGAAATGACAAATTTATGTTGACAAAAACTTAAATTTCAAAAATTTAATAAAGTTTCCAAAATATTATTATGACTGCTGTTTCAAAAAAAAAAAAAAATCCGATGTGAACAACACATGCTTTTCTCATAGAAAATTTACGACCACACCCAGTTTGCACTATAACCCGAAAAATAAAAATATTTTTTCACGAAATTAGCTTTTTACGAATTTAAAAATATCTCGAGAATGATAGATACCGATTTATGGTGAAGGGCAAAAATGTAGAGAATTTTAATACACTTAATTCTTAATTTAGATATTTTTTTGAAAAACCTTTAGTTTGCAAGAAATTCGTAAAACCATAATTTTAAACATTTTAATAAAATTATCTCGACAACGGTGAAATATATTGAGTAACACTATTAGAATTTCTCGGCTTAAGCTGTCGCTCCACATGAGAGTAAATGCCGGCGAGAACCTCTCGATAGCAGCTACTCGCAAATGGACACGTCGGTGAGAGTCGCTCGTAGAAACTCGCAAAAACTCACGAGTTAGTTTCTGCGAGTTGTCAAAAGTGATTCTACTCTCTAGTCGACAGGCCTCCACTGAACTCTCGGAGGGTAGCTCGCCAGCGTTTGAATTTCGCTAGTAGCTCTCGAGAACGCTAGAAGCTAGAAGCTCGATTTCGCTAGTAGCGATAGAAAAATCGCCGAATTTAACTCTCAAATAGACAACCTCCTGCGCAGTGATGCTATGTACCTTTAGTGAAATTCCCCTTTCCAAATGACAAAATCCCCCTTTTTCCCCTTTTTCAATGACGAAATTCCCCTCGTTTTCCCCTATAAAAACAACGAATTTTAAATAAAGAATTCATTTATTAAAACCAAAAATTATTGTCCTCTGGACTCATGTTAAAGTCTTTTAAGAGAAAAAAGCACAAATTAGGAAATAATTTTATATTTTGGAAAGCTTTAACAAAATACTCGTTAATTGTATTCCCCATAACAGTGTCACGGGTCTCCAACCAAACGTCAAATAAGATATGAAAAGAAGCCGGGATTCACAATTAGATAATAATCAAAGCAAGTCACGAATTTATAAATCAAGGTAGTTCCTTTGCTTTCGAACTTAAAATGATCCTATCCTCCTTAAATTCGGTAAAAATTATTTCCATATTTTGAATTTGAAAAATATAAAAATATCAAAAAAATGGAAAAAAACGAAATCATGTCGCGACTGGAACTCGATTTTTGTATTCCGGGCACTTTGCCACTGGTCCATGCATTCTTCTGGTGAATATTGGTCGAAATTAGTACATTAAGCCAAATTTTAAAGATGACCAAGAAATTACCGATTTAATTGATCTTTACATAATTTAAACAAAGCACTTCTGCTGAGTTGCAATTGAAAATATTTCTATTGAAAATATATTTAGGAAATCCGAAAAACGAACAAAAAATATGTGTCAATGAACTTTCATGGAAACTACTTTCCATCAAAGTCTTTTAAAGTAGTAATTAATTTGAATAAGATGAGAAATGGTACTTTTTAATGTGCTTTTTTCAAAGCGGTTAAAAAGTACACTGAAAAATCGGTTAAACGTACGTTCCAAAGCCATTTTAAAGTGCTTTTGTTTAAAAGATTGGTGTGTACTTTACAATTGCAATAAGATCATTATAAAGTGGCAAATGCATAAATAAGAGCATTTCCTTCACTCTTTACCTTTGCCTAAGCTTGGAATTGGATTTTCCGTAATTTTTTAAAAGTATTTCGGATTTAGTTGAAAGGCGAAGATTTTCCCCTCGTTGTAAATCGTTTCCCCTCGTTTTGAAGCGTTTTCCCCTTTTCCCCTATTAACAATTTTTATAGTCAAATTCCCCGCAAAAAGGGGAATTCCCCTCGATATAGCATCACTGCTCCTGCGAGTAACTCTCGAGACTTTTTGAGAGTTACTCGCGTATTTACTCTCATGTGGACCGGCACCTTAACAGGTCATAAAAAAAATATAACAAAATGTTATATTATTTTTGTAAATGTTTTCACAACAGAATAGTTTGTTCTAATAGGTCAGGCATGTTTGCTCTGAAACTCTAGTATGAGCCTGTTTCTGGCATATCGAATAACGGTAAATATATCTCGATATCGGTTTGAGATATCGAGCTCTAGTAAAAGACAAATATGAATGAAGTTTTACTTTATTCAACTTTCTTTATAAAATAATCGAAAAGCGCGTAGTTTCGGAGTAAATCGCAAAAAACGAAATTGGGATTTCTTAACAGCTTAAATGATTTTCATCAAAAGTTGAAAGAAGCGTACCATCTAAGAATCTGACATGCCTGTAAATTTCCAAGGCTCTAGCTCAAGTAGTTTTTGAGAAATCTTGTACAAATACTGACAAAGAGACTGACAGAGTCTTTACTTTACTCCAATCGAAACGGGAGTGGTTAAGAAATGTGTTTCCGACAAAATTAAGAGGTCGAAATTTTTCATGAATTTTATTACATTCATTGCTACATACCTCTTATAAAAAAGTTTTATTTGTAAAGCCCGAAACTGCTTGAAGTTATCATAATTAGAAATTGCCCGTCATTACCTGTCTTAAATCTTTAGCTATTTGAAAAGTTTGATGTATCTTTTGGTTTCAGTAAGCTATTGTGTAAAGTAATTTATGTTATTCTGTTATGTGCATTCAATGAAAATTGTTCTGTCAAAAGCACTGTATCTCATAAGATCATTTTTTCTATTTAAATGGAACTCGATGGGTACAATAATAAAAATTCAAAAGCCAAGTAGCAAATAAAACAAGTAGAAGTTTCTTTTACTATGGATAAAGTGGTACGAATAGAATTGCATTTTCCTGTAATGCAGGGCCGTGCGAAAGCTAAACGTGTCAAGGGGTAAAACCATGGGTAAAACCTGTATGAGTCTCCCCCCTCTTCCTCTCCTATTTAAAAAAAAAGGTGAAACTGAATTTTTGTGTGACTAGAAATCTTGAGAAATCGATTAGAGAAAAGAAAATTTGCGGCAATTATTGGCTGTGATTATCTTGAAAAAATATATAAAGATATTTACAATGAAAATGGTGCCACTGCAAAATTCTTGGAACAAATATCCCGCAATCTATAATTTTATCATATAATGCGCTGCAGACAATATCTAAAAGATAACTTTTGAGAAAATATATTATCTGTGGTGCATTTTATTTTAAACAATGATTTTCAAAAGGTTTTGATTTGACGCAGCAAAAGTTATATTTTAGATAGGGTGGCTATCCGGGACACGATTAGTAACAAATTTTATATAGAAAATAGAACATGTTTTTGATTAAAACCAAGGAAAAAAAATCATTACAATGCGCAAAATTAAAAAAACATCAATAAACTTTTTTAAACAGAATGCGCCGCAGTTATTTAAATCACTGTGTCCCAAGCAAAAATTAACTTAAATTGATGTGCCCTGTATGTTTTATAAATAATCGCAACAGAAATTATGAATAAAACAGCAATAAAGAGAAATGCGCCGCAGATCACATCTTTTGAGATAATACATCTTTTGTGGAAAATTGTTCGAAAAATGTACCGCAGGCGAAAAAATGTACTTTGGAGCAATCTCCAGCCGAATTGTGTATGTTCAGTGATTGTTTTTTCTAGTGTTTGAAAAATTATTACACTAATTTGAAAAATCCGGGACAAAAACTTAGTTTACGGGACGCCGGGACGGCGAGCTTAAACTGGGGCTTTCCCGGCCATTCCGGGATGTATGGTCATGCTATTTATGGGAAAAGATATAATGCAATGGGCTGTTTTATTTAGATGCTTTTGAAGTAGTTTAAACATCTTTATTTCAATCATATCAGCTGTGATCAGCGCAAAACATTTCTCTGCAGTATTTAGTTTCGGAAAAAATATATAAAAAAAATATTTTTTCAAATATCTTGAGAACCGTTAAAGATACGTAAAAACCGTTAAAGGAAAAAATGCGGGAAATTTTTTTTGTTAAAACATTTTTTCATACAAGTGCATAGTTTTCGAAAGATTTTCAAAAATCGGCATTCTACAAAAAAAATTAATGGGAGGTACCCGTTAGAGCTACTGTCACTTTTCCAAAAGTTGATAAAAAACTACACTCAGAAAAATGGAGGCTAACTCGACGACCTACATACGGCGTAATTGGCCTCGGGCAGGCGCGCGTTCGCCTCCATGTGGGCAAGTAAAACTGAGTTGACCTGTGGTCGGAGAAATTCTGAAATTAAGCCACCAGCAGGTGAAGTAGGGCATTGGGAGCTGCACGAGTTGACCTTAGATAGGTTAACTCTGACCGCTAGCTGGCTTACAGACACCTCTGTAAGGTCAGAGTTAACCTGACAAAAAGTTGACCTGGACATTTTTCTGAGTGTACGATTTTCCTAAAACTCGTTTATAAAAAAATTTAAGTCGCTAGGTCAACGCGTTCTCAAGTTATTTAAGATAAGTTCAACGGACAGACCGACCTCATAATTTTTCCTGAAACGGATTTCGTACTGATCAGAACTTTCTTATCTTCTCCCGTTCTCGAGTTGGGCTCGGTCATGAATACAATACTTTTCTTCTATAGAAGAGGAAAGTAAAAATTAAAACTAAATTTAAAACAAAAAAAAAAAAATCGAATTTTCGCGCCTAAAGAACCACAGACGCCGCCAAAAGTAGAAAGTTGGTGTACTCTCACGTCGTGACGCTTTAGTGCGCACTTTTTAATGCAACATTGCGTGCGTTTCCATAAGAAGGTATTATCTTCAACTTTCGACATGACGCTTTCCCTGTAATTTTACCTTTATTTAAAGAAAATAAAAAACCAGTAGTATTTTTTCAAAATTTATGGGGCCGTGCCGCTCCCCTTCTTCCGGTGCCTACGGACATTCATTAAATCCACTATTTATATATTGAATTTAACAACTTTTAGTTGTAAAATTTACTATTTTGTGGTTAAAATTACTATTTGAGTTATTGAAATGAACTGTTTTAGTTATAGCCCTGATTCACCATTTTAAAATACATATTTAGATTTAGTATTTTTATACCCGTATGGTGAAACCAAAGGGTATATTAACTTTGCCTTACCGTTTGTAACGCCAAGATCCCGTCATCACACATAAAAATGAATTACACCAGTGTGTTTAGAATGATAAAAATAATTAATTTCTGCATGTCCGTCCGTCTGTCTGTCCGTCTGTCTGTCTGTCTGTCTGTCCGTCTGTCCGTCTGTGGCGCGGATTGCGGGCGCACGGATTGAGCTAGAGACTTGAAATTTTGCGCAGATTCGTTTTTCGTAAAATGCGAGGCTAAGTTCGTTAATGGGCAAAAACGGACCATTAGGGGGGGTACCCCCCATACGAACGAAAACGGTTTTTGTGAATATCTCGAAAACGGTGCATCTTATCAAAAAAGTCCAAGAACAAAAGTTATTCAGGATATGATTCTACTCCCATACATCAAAATCCGATTGGAATAAATTTTAAAAAATCTTATTGGAAAGTTTGACTTCAGAGTGGAATTTTGGTACAACTGTTCGAATTTTGATACGAATATCACCATACGGGTCTCCAATGATTGCCAGATTGGCAATTATAGCTTTTGTTATGTTTTTCTGTGTGTGTGGCGTAGTGGGTGCGTCCGAAGTTTTAATCAAAATCATGTTCTTGTCCCCTTGAAATGTAATGCAAAGTTTATTACTAAATAAAAAGTAGTAAATTTTAAAATATTTACCCAGAGCATTTTCGGGAATGCCGCCAAAGAATTTTCCGATTTTCCCACAACTTACTTTTTAACTTATGAAGTTCATAGCACGCGAACGGAGATGCATAACCTTAAAAAAAATTAAAAAAATCCCACAATGCAAAAAAAAAATCGGAAACGTTAAAGAAAACTTTTTTTTTCCAGACTTAACCGTTATGGCTTCTGAACGACTCAAATGTAGTATTTTTTTTACATTGAATTAACTAAAATACACAATAACAACCTTTCTTCCTGTACTATACCACTTCTTATGAACTCTTTAAAACATTTGTTTGCAAAAAGGTTAAAATGGAAATTTGATCAAATTTCACTTTAATATTTAGTAGGCAAAAATCCCTTTTGAATTGAAAATTCATACTTACAATCATCGATGATTTGTAGATAAACATTTTAAGGACAAATTTTTTGGATAAAATCGAAATTCTAGAAACAAATTACCTCAGTTTGATAGCAAAATTTGAAGGATCGATTGAGGACAAGTAAAAGGGCAAGATAGAAAAAAATAAGAAAATTTTGCTTAGGGATTTATGGAAGAGCAAACATTGAAACCACAAACAGAAAAATCTTTTATACTGATGCCATGGACGTGAAATATTTCTCAATTGCCTACTAGTGTTGAGGTTCTGCATAACAAATCGAGATATTAGAAAGGTTGAATGGTGAATCCTTGAAAAATTCAAAAATAATATAAAAGGCAAAAAAGAATCAATAAAAAGACGAGTACAAATAAAAATCTTAAACAATTTCAATGAATAAATTGTCTAGACCAGAAGGATACTTTTTCATTACGAAGCACCAATTAACAAACATTTTCGTGTGAAATCGAAGCAATTTATTAATGTCTATTGTTATCGCGAGGACAAATTTTGAATCAAATGTTAAAGGTATTTGCCTAAGAGGTAAAACAATTAACTTTCAATCAACATGCAAATACGCATAGAGTCACGTGTTTAGAGAACTTTATTGGACGATTCTGAGAGTAGTGTTCACCATTTATGATCATAATCAAATCATCCATACATCAAAAAGTTGGACCACTCCTTCCCCCATTTCCCATACAAATGGAATACTTTTTTCTATTTTCTCAAAAACGGTGCATAGTATCGAAACATTTATGAAGACAAAATGTGTTTGAAGTATGATTTTTCATAACTGTTCCATACATCAAAATCCAATTGGACCAATTTTTCCCCCCTCTACCATTACAAATGGATTTTTTTCATAAAATTTTTGTCGGCCCTTTGTCTGAGTATTTGACGATTGCCGCTTGGCAATTGGAGCTTTTCATATGTTCTTCTTAAAATTCGAGAAAATTGCATTTGAAAAAATTGTAATTATTGCTTTGAGATGTTGTGGTATTATTTTCAAATGTTTCTCTTAATTAAGCTCGTTTATGTTAGTGTAAATGGCGAAGTGATTTGGATTTCACCAAAGTAATTTTGCCATAATTCAAAATATATTAGGGGTATTCAGTCTTTCCTCATGGGAGGCGATATTTGCTCTAAAATATTCGTAATTAAAAAAAAAATCGTGATATCACTGTTTTATCATCATATATCAACACTGAGAACCAAACATGAATCGACTTATATCAAAACGTCTTATATCGAGACATCGTCAATCGAAGCATACTTTTGTAAAAGTTACATTTAGTATTAGAAATATTAAATTATTTGGAACTTGCTTGAAAGCAAAAATGTACTCCATATAACTTTTATTTGGATTTCTTAATGTCATAAAATGTGTTTATCGAATGAGACTTTCTTATGTATCCATGCAATAATCAAGGACTTCAATAGAATTTTGGTTTTAATGTACATTTTATGGTAGAAATAGACATAAACTAGAATTATTTCACAATTTATTTTTATTTCTGTTGAGTTGCCATGATGTATAAAAAGAGGGTATCAAAACAATATACATTAAGCTATATACATTACAAAAATTATTTATTGTTTTGATATTTGTGTTTTACTGTGAAAAATTGTGTAAATTTATTTATTTTGCACTGTAGAACAAACTAAATTTCGTAAATGGCTTTTGTATTTGAATTCTTATGAAATATAATGGTGTGAAGATTTCGCAAAAACGGTGAAATTAATCTAGTCTGCTTGGGAATTTGTTTTGGAAATGAAAACCATTAATAAAGGGTGTTTTTTAAGCCCGATAGAACTTCAAATTTTAAAAAGTGACACAAAAAATTAAATTTTAATCAAATTTTTTTATTTATTCGAAAGATTAATATTTACATGGCATTAACATTTGAAAATGATTTCGGTCATATGGCCACCTTCTTGACGAAGCGCATTCTGGACGTCCAATTTTGGGCCACTTTTTCGAACACTGCTGGCCGTATGTCACGAATAACACGAACAATGTTGGCCTCCAAGGCGTCAATTGTTGCTGGTTTATCAGCATAAACCAGTGACTTCACGTAGCCCCACAGGAAATAATCGAGAGGTGTCAAATCGCAGGACCTTGGAGGCCAATTGACAGGTCCATTTTTTGAAATCAAGTTATCGCCAAATTTTGATTTCAATAAGTCGATGGTTGCGGTCGCCGTATGGCACGTAGCGCCATCCTGTTGAAACCACAAGTCAGCTACACCAATATCTTGAATTTTTGGCAACAAAAATTCATTGATCATTGCTCTGTAGCGAGCTCCATTGACAGTAACACGCACTCCTTCCGCATTTTTAAAGAAATACGGTCCGATGATGCTACTGCAGCAATATTCTCATTACTACGGGCTGTACGCACTCTGGTTGATGGATGAATGTCTAATAGTGTAAAATTAGTTCGAAATTTGGTGATGGTTTCACGAATAGTGCGTTCAGTGGGACGATTACGACGACCAAAATGTGGACGAAAAGCTCTATAACAATTCCTAACTGAACACTGATTTTGGAAATAAGTTTCCACAATTATTAAACGTTATTCACACGTAAGTCTATTCATGATGATTTGCCAGAGTATACTGATCATAAATGTCAAAAAGTGAGCGCAGTATAACAGCTCGTTTGACAGTTAACCCTTTCGCAAGTTCTATTTAAGCAAAAAAAAAAAAAAACACCCTTTACAAAGGCGGTCTCAAAATCCTCCTGTTGGGTAGAAAAGTGAATTTACGTTACCTTTACAAGACCTTTCCTGTGGTTCGAAATCCCCGATCCAAAAATCCCCTCTTTTTCGAGAAACAAAAGAAAGAAAGGGTATTTTTTATTATCCTTACAGGGCCTTTCGTTCCGAATTTCGAAATTCCTCATGAGAATCGTGGCTAGCGATCTCAAAAACCAACTTAATGTAAATTTTCCCGAGAAATCAGGATATTCGCTTTTTCCTTACAGGACCGTTTGTTCCGAAATGGAAAATTTCAAACTTCAGATTCGGGATCAGCGACCTGAAAAACAAACCATTGATAATTATCACTAGAGACCGGATTATTTTCAAAATAAAAATGCTGAAATTCACATGGAAATGAAAAGGTCAAAAATATGCTGGAAAATTGCAAAAACATGCCAAAATATGCAACTCATTTCTATGAAATATACTCCCCCACCCCTCGCGCAACTTTTTCGTATACCTATGTTGGAACCAGAACTACCACAGATACTTATGCCAAATTTCAATTCAATCGGTTCAGCCGTTTTTGCGTGAAAGAGGAACAAACAGACAGACAGACAGACAGACACCAACTCATTTTTATATTAGTATGAAGTATGATTAATTAAGACCACGAGATTTGAATTCAGAATTAATATTACTCCAAATTTTTCATTGAAAAATATGCGGTCAAAATTATTTTGTATGCGGAAATGAGAATTTTTCACGTTTTTAAGCTTTATTGCTATGTTTGAAGCTACCTTTCCTTGGAGGAAGAATGCAAAATTGTGAATCACGGATAAAAGAGATAGAAAAACATTAGGAAAGCTACATTTGCCAGGGCCAACCGTCAAAAATTCTATACGAGGGCAGACGGAATTTTTATTAAAAAAAGAGTAAATATCCGATTGGATTTTGATGTATGGAACGGTTATGTAAAATCGTATTCTAAACACGATGCACGGCTTCCGATAAAATAGGACTAAAGTATTCAATTTATAAATTTTTCGATACGATGCACCGTTTTCGAGAAAATTGGTCAAAAGTATTCAATTTGTATGTGGGTGGAAGGAAGGAGTGATCCAATTGGATTTTGATGTATGGATGAGTTATGTAAAATCATATTGGATTGTGACTGGATTGGGGATTTTTCGATTGTGACTTGATACCTTTTAGAAATAGTGATTTATGACTTTTAGAAAAAACCATAGTAAGGGATTTCTTAGGTTTTTTATTTTTTTCTTAGAGAAAGTTACTAATTTCAATTAACAAAATTTTGTCCTGTCCATGAAATATACGTAAAAGTATATGACTTTTTATGTTAAAAGAAACTACCGTTATAATAAATAAGATTCAAATTCAAAATTAGTACAAGGTAGTTCCATTCCATGCTATATTCCTCTCCACAGGACCACATTTAAAACGTCAATTGAAAAGAAATGGTTCCAATAATTTGTCGCATCCCTCCCATTTAACTTAAGGTGAAAAGTGTTAGCTGATGGTGTGCGCTGTTGTTAGTGGGCGTAACAATCACCTAACCTTAAGCGTATTTTATTATTCGGAACACGAATTGTCTTCTTGAACAGATTTACCTGATGATTGTTATTGATTGAATTACTGACGACAAGCATAAAAAAGTGATGTCGCAACAGGGAAATGATAATAAATAGCTTCACTAAGCATGTCATTAGCACTCGTTTAAAAATAAAGCTTAGAAACGCACAAACATCCCGCCATCATCTCACGTTATCGATCTACATTCTCATCCCCAAATTAATTTTCATTCCCAATTCCATTGACAAATATTGTACTAGTGGAAATATCGGTCGATTTCTCGATTTTTGAATGGGGGCAGGATCAAGAAATTTCCATTGACGAAAATCTACAAATCGACAATGATTTTGGACAGCTGGTCAGATATCTTTACTATAGAGAGAATTAGCGTTAGCTTGTTGCTATGATTATAATTTTGATTTTTCTCTATAAATGTAGGCAAAATATTTTCCTAGAAGCGTATAGAAAATGTGGTAATCATGTCAATCCTATTTATTTCTCGATTACCATTTACTTTTTATATGGTTTTTTTTTAAATAGACATTTCACCGGTATTATTTTAATACTCAATGACGGTTAGAACCGGATAAAAAATATTGCGATTGAAAAAATTCTTCTTGGTTTTATAATCTTTTTCAATTATGTTTACATAAACTATATTTCCTGGCAATAAGAGGATTTTCAAATGCATTTTATTCGATTGAAGTAAAAAAATTGACGTAAATCCTTTTGAAGAACTTGTCTATAGCTTGAATCGGTATTAATCAGGACAAGTGTCTTAAAATACAGTATTATTTCATCTTGCTTTAGACCTAACTATTCATAGTTAAAGTTCGTTTTGAGTTATGTCAAAATTGTTGTACATTATTTTGGAAAAGTATAAATTTTTGATAAAAAAAAAATAGATTCGAAAAAAATCATCGTATTTTTAACGCACACCGAAGAAATATTTTGTCGATATGACAAAACTAATTTTGTCGTCCTTGCTACGAATTTTTTGCTCCAATAGCAATTTTTTTGTCAATATGATACCGTTTCTATCGATTTTATGAATGTCTTTGTCATGTCGACAAAAATAATTATTCATATGATAAAAAACATAGAAAACAACTCGTTTGTTCGTTTTGTCGTATTGCTCCACTTAACGGATATTAATTAGGGTGACCGGATCTCCAGTTTTAACCCGGAGTCTTCAGGTTTCAATCCCGAATCTTCAGGCTCCGGGTTTTGTTAAAAAATCTCCGGGTTACGCCAAAAGTCTTCGGGTAATGGCAAATGTTTAAGAAAATGTATATTATTTATGGTTTTGTTTTATTCAATTGCTTTGTTTTATTGATTTTTTGTTTTTAATAAACGTTGTTTTTGTTTAAAAATGAATTAAACACTTTTAAAATTACTTGCTTGGTTTGGCTTCCTAAGGGCATAACATCTTATGTTTATATGGAACCATTTCATGTGCTGTGATTGGCTGAGAAATTCGTTATGATATCAATTAGAGGAATCCTTAAAATATTTCTGTCATTCAGACGATAGCTTAAAAGGGGGTCAAAGGACAAGGGCAAAGATAAAGTTAGACTAGCAAGCGATTGCTGGAGAAAAACTCTGCCTATTGGCAAAAATCGCAGCGAAAACGGATCAGTCGCTCAGAAGATACCAGAAAAGAGGATTAGTGAAAATATCAAATGGTTTATAAAGGGATTTTCTAACTATTAGCGCAACCCACATGGAAATTGGAGCAGTCGCTCAGAAAATAGGAGGAGAGCAGGAAACATGATGGGAAGAGGGGGAGTAGTGTAAGTAAAGGGTGTTTTTTTTGACGTGTGGTTTTCAAGAAGAAATAAAACGCATATAATTTAATGTTATGGCCAAGAGTTTAGCTTTATTATAAAGATAAGGGTTTGCCATTATGTTTTAAAAATGATTTCGGGCAAGTGGCCGCCGCGGTTGGCTCGAATAAATACCAGCCGAGAGGCCCAATTTTGACCACTTTTTCCAGCAATTGGGGCCGTATGTCAGCAATAACACGCCGAATATTCTCTTCCAAGGCGTCAATCGTCTCGGGCTTATCTGCGTAGACAAGCGACTTCACATAACCCCACAAAAAATAGTCCAGCGGTGTTAAATCGCACGATCTTGGAGGCCACGCCACAGGCCCACGACGCGAGATAATGCGCTCACCAAAAGTTTCCTTCAATAAATTGATTGTTTCGTTGGCTGTATGGCATGTAGCGCCGTCTTGTTGCAACCAAAGGTCGTCCACATCAACATTCTCCAATTCAGGCACGAAAAAGTCATTAATCATGGCTCTATAGCGTTCCCCATTGACTGTAACATTATGGCCGGCTTCATTTTTGAAGAAATATGGACCAATGATTCCCTCTGCCCATAGAGCACACCAAACAGTGACTTTTTGAGAATATAACGGCGTCTGAAGAATGGCTTGTGGATTACCATCCCTCCAAATGCGACAATTTTGCTTATTGACGTACTCATTCAACCAAAAGTGAGCTTCATCGCTGAACAAAATTTTCTTGTGAAAATCGGGATCGGAGGCTCGATGGTCGTTTGACGAAATGGCAAACCAAACTGAGCATAAATCAAGTGACAACTGTCAAAAAGACCAACTCCGAAAAAAGTAGTGCCAGATTGAAAACCACACGTCTAAAAAAACACCCTTTATGTTATATATATTTGTTATTTTCGAGTTAAAATCTTTCATTTGAAACCCATATTGACATATATTTGATTTCTGCGAGTTTAACAAAATTGCGTTTCTCGTTCGCCATTTTGTTTTTTCTTCATCGAGACATGCCTAAGAATCATTAGTACGAACTGTAATACTTTAGCATGAGTTTCATGAAAATCGATCCACCGACTTATGCTGTAGCTCATAGCAAAAAGTTTACCTTAACAGAATGCTAAAAACAACAACGCCCTTGTTTTGCAGCAGTCGGGTTAAAATATTGACTTAAGCGAGAAACACAATTGACGCAGCGTGCTGCAGCGTTGTGCGTTCACGCAATGGAATGCATGCAGCAGCGTAGATTGATGACACAATTGATGCAGTGCTGCAGTGCATGTCATTTGAAAAATTTAAGATTGCGCACACTTCAATCTTCAAAGAAAACACGCATATGTGGATAAGCATTATTGCAGCATGCAGCATGCAGCAACGTTTGCAAAAACTTAGATATTTTAAAAAATCGTAGAAATCACTACGTTTTGTTTTGATAACTAAAAAACTGTCTACAAAAAATGTAAATAGAATAGATTTACTGTGTAATTATTTTTTTAAAATCTCATCATCATATCTTTTGGTGTTTTTGTTCCAACCGAACAAAGTTTCGTTTCATGTCACCAGGAAAAATAGGAAAGTCACAACACCCACTTGTATTGCATTTACCCACTCGTTCAATTTTTCTTGTATCTTTCTGGTTATTATATCTTTCATAGCATTTATTGACTAAAAATGTCATTAAGGGCATAACACTGAGCACTTATTGTTGTGGGAAAAAAAGCTTTCAACTCTTATTCTTTCAATTCTTTTTCCTCCTTTCCTCTTACCTCTTTCAAACTCTCCGCTCATAAACTCGTTTAGCCGCCCCCAATTTCCTAAACAAAAAGTGAGTTAAGCAAACTTACTTTTTATTTATTTATTTTTTTTTGTCGCTACAAAAACATAAATCTTTGGGAATTTTCTCATGTAGGCAGGATTCAATTTTTTACGAAAACGCTGGTTATGAATTCCTTCTTCGTTCGCCACATCAAAATAACTGTAGCACGTTGTAAAGGAACTCATTGAGCAAATTTCTGTTAAATTTCCCGAAAGCTTGTCGTGAGCTTTTTATTGTTTTCGAAATATCTATATTGCGCAGATCCCATTTACATTGTGGGAGGATTAATTTACTCGATTTTACTCAACTTGTTGAATGGTTGGAAATCTACAAGTGTCCGCGGCAGTTGCGTTTTCCCATTCAGTCGGAAAACAGCTGTTGAAAAATCCGGTCACAAAAATCAACAAGTTACAATTTACAGTGTCGGAAAAGACGGAGTTTTTTAAAACAATCAACTGTTTGTAAAAAAAAAATTGTGGTTTTATTTTGGAAAAGGGACTTTTTTAGACATTTTTTGAAAACTAAAAACATTTTAAAACGAAACCTTATTCTGTGAAACTTGAATTTTACATTAGAAGTTCTTCATGAAGCATTTAAATGTAATTTTTGAAAATTACATGGATTCAGATAACGTGACTTTCTGAATTAGTTTTCAGATAACAAACATAGCGTGATAGTATAGGTTGTTCAGTAACAACTTGAATTTTCAGAAAATTTCCTCCGGACTTGTAATAAATGCAGCTTATGTAAGTATTAAAACATCATCTGGGTGGTAAGGCATGGAAATTTAGATCATTTTACACTTTAATTGAGGGAAAACGTTAGGAAAAGTTTTTTCCGTATTTATTTAAATGCTGGCTTACGAACATAACCCAACTCTATGGTTCTATGCTACCAGTATTTTTTTTATCGTCTAATTTGCAAGTCAAAAGTTTCTAGAAAGTGGGTACCACTTTGTTACAATTTCGATGGTTCTACCTACCGACAAATGGAAATGCCAAACACCACACAAAACAAAAAAAAAAAAAATAAACTCAAATAAAAAAGCCAAAACAAAGATTTCAGTTAACTCAAAAGAAAAACTAGAAAAGTAAAAAAAGATCGATGCAACAAGTGGCTTCAATGTTTCGAAAAACTTTTTGAAAAGTTTTTCCCTTTACTTGTATTTAGTAGTGGTATTTGACAAAGGCGACCGTAATATGTTTGCTTCTTGTTATTATGAGATAACTTTACCATTTAATGTCCTAAGGACTTTTTAGCGTTTTGGAATACAACTGTTATAATACCAATTTATGGATTTTCCATAAATACAAGAAAATGTATTTGTTAATGATAAAACTCGTAAAAATTCTGGCCGCAAATTCAAAAGATATTATTGGACTTATCAGGCGATTGGTTGTAATTAAGTTAAACTTTTTTTTTTACGCCAAATAGGGCATTTTTATCTAGGCATAAAACTAAAATCTACACAGTGAAAAGTGACAGGGGAGTTTTATTTTTTTTATAAACGACAACCGCCGGCGGCATATTTCCAAAACATAGGGATAGATATTTGTATGGGTTAATGGATAATAGCTGGAAAAATCCTGACAATTTTGTCAATATTAGCATTAATTAAAATTCTAATAAATCATCTGATTAAATGTATTAATGGCTTATGGCTAGACAGAAACATGAATACTGCATAAATTTACCGATTATCGATAATCCACTTTTTAAGTAAGTTTCAATATTAAGTCAACGGCCGCTTTTTTAAGATTTTTGGGAAATATTTTTTTAGATGGTTAAAAGAATGATAGTTTATTTTAAGGAGTTTTGAATTTTAAAAATGATTCATTTCACAAATATTTGAATTCTCAAAACTATTTAGATTTCAACATTGTGGTTGCCCATTAAATACGTTATACTTTTAGGGAGGATCTCCGGTGGTCTGACGATGGTACTAAACTCCGTACAAAAAATAGTTAAAAAGTGCGACAGGGGTGGGGAGGGGGGGGGGGGGGGGGGTTGAAAGGCCGGAAAATACCGAGACGTATTTTATGAACAGCCCGTTTCTTATTGTGCGTGAATTTTAAAATTTTGATTAATTTTTTATTCCCGACTTCATAATACGGCGCTAAATTTCCAAGAGTTTTTTTTTAAATTTCCAAGCATCAACCTTTCAATCTATTCTAAATAATGCCATTACACAAAATTTACAGATATGTAATTTGCATAAAGTACATAAAAAAAAGTTAAAAAATCTCTGATGTGAACTGTACATGACTTTCTTATGCAAATTCTACATTCCTGCGTAATTTATTACCCGACAAATAAAATATGTTTATATAAAAAAAAAAATTTTGTGTGAAATCTGAAATAGCTCGATAACGGTTAAAGCTGTCGATCTACCGTGCAAGGTAGAAATGGCGAAACATAAGAAAAGCTACAATTGCTAGGACCAATCGAGAACATTGAAAGAAAATTGAGAGAAAATTGCAAAAAAAAAAACGGTTTCGTGTATATGGGGCGGAGGGAAGGAATAGTTCAATTATGTCCGTTCAAGAACTTAGCTTAGACATTTACCAGAAACATAACTATACAAAATTTCAAGTCTCTAGCTCAGTGGTTCTTAACCGGTGCTCCGCGAGCTTGTTGCAAGTGCTCCCCGAAATATTTGTGTGAACTCGGTTTCTCGACTTTAACCAATATAAAAACTAAGAAACGCGCAAGACTTACTAATTTAGACGAAGAATTGAGAGTAATATCGCTGAAATCTGCAAAAACCGACAAGCTCAGGTATCACATTAAATGATTTTCGCCTCAAATAAATTTCATTCGAATATATAGTATTTTATTATTTATTTTTTTTAATTGATGTTATTTTTAACTGTTATGTAATAATCAGTTTAATTTTTAATAAAAGTTATGTCTGTTGGTTTTTTGACTCTTTGATTTTTGTACTCCGCGAATTTTTCTTCTGATCAAAAGTGCTCCCTGACTTTAAAAAGGTTAAGAATCACTGATCTAGCTTAATTGTTTCGAAAATTATGGTGTTCACGGACAGATACCAGAAGAACGGACGGATATGTGGAAATCAAAGTCTTTTGTCATCCCAAATGCCCTGGTGTAGTTCGGTTTTGTATGCCACGGTGTACTAAATCTAATGTAGTGATGTGTGAATCTCAAATAGAGTATGAAAAAGTTAGTTTGCAAGCATTTATTAAGAATCTATTTTTTTTACTTTTTAATGAAAGTATATCAATAAAGTTAAAAGATAGCGGATAACAGTGAAAGACAAAATTGTGGTAAATATTATTCTCTTCAATTCAATGTACACATTCCTAAAATCTACAAAAAACTGTTTTTTTTTAAATTACTGCATATCTCGATAACGATTTGAGATATCCAGTTCTAGTAAAAGGCAAAAATTTATGGTCTCCAACTTTTGCCTTAAAACTACTAAAAAAGGCGTCGTTTTAGAATAAATAACAAGAAACGAAATTGTGAATTTTAAAAAGCCGTTTTTTTGGTTAATCTCGGTTACCGGATTTGCACCAAAAGTCGATACGATCGTCCCATTCCAGGATCAATCATCACTGTAAAACTCCATGGCTCTAGTTTAGTTGTTTTTGATAAATTTTGTACACAGACTAACAGACTGACACATTAATAGACTTAGGCTCGCTTCCTCGTACCATTCTTATAAAATTAAGTTATAAGAACGGTACTTAAACCGTGGAAATTCTGGGACTTGAAAAAATTAAGTTGACTATAAGTTACAAAGTTGTGGTGGTATAAGCGGGTCGAGCAGACTAAAGTCCATACCACAATTACGTATGCGTGCGTGCGGCAAGGTGACATTCATTAGGTCAATGCGGCGCGGTGACAGTTGCCGCCGTTGCCGCCGTTGCCGCGTTGTAGTTAACCCACAATAACGCGTTGCGGTAGATTGAAGTTTAGTTTTGTTTGTTAGTAATTATTATCTGTAAAAAGTGAAAATGGACTTTAGAAAGGTTGCATTTATTTCATTATTAGCAGGAGTGGCCTATAAGGCATATAAACAATTAAATGAAAATAATGAAAGACGCTGGTGGGTGCGCAAACTTAACATAAAAAGAGATGAAGATGGATTTTTTGCGAAAAACTTTTGTGCCATGAAAGAAAATGATGCCGAGCACTTTTTTAAAATGACGAGAATGAAATCTGAAACATTCGATTTATAGGTGGTCGTTTTGTTTCATCTTTTCTATTAAAATCTCCAGAAATTGTTTTTCATTTTCCATTTTTACTTTTCTTTAATTCCATATAACTTCAACAACAAATAATTCAGGGATGACAAACATGAATGTTTAAACACCGCGAATTCAAATTAAAGTACCGAAATTATTAGTATCTGGCATCTCGTAGCTGTCACCGCGTCTGAAAGTAGAGACCAGGCCTACTCTACGCGGCACAGACGCGGCGACGCGTCTGAGCAACGCGCAATTATACATTTACTCATATAAACGCGTAGTTTGTACTTTCGCCGCGTGGAAATGTTACCGTGCCGCATGCACGCATGCACGCGTGATTGTGGTATAGGCTTAATAGATAGGCCTTTTTGAAATAATATCCACTCGGGAGTGATTAGGAAATATTTTATAGACGAAATTTTCCATTAAAACAATACTTTGTTATACTTCCTATAAGAAAGTAAAAAATAAATAAAGAGCTTAAAACCTTTCCGAAAATTTTCAATGGATAATAATTGTTATTGTGGGTTGTTTTTGACCCGAGGGACTTAAGTGTAACTATTTTTGTAGCGATATAACTATTTGTCAGAATATTCTAATTTTCCGCAGAATATATAAAGTTTCAAAATTACACGTTTGTATCAATTGAGGGGCCTGCTGCGAGAAGGAGGCAGCTATATTTTTTTTAAGTAGGAGCTAGCTCTAGTAGCGGTATCATCTCTTGAGAAATTCAGTCTCTGGAGCACCACCATTCTTGTCTCAGTCGAATAAATGATTTTTTCTGTTTTAAAGCCGAGCTTAATGCAAAATTACCAAAAATGAAGGTGTCTCTTTCTTGCTGCATACCCTTCAAATATAGTTTTAAAGTGAGATGTAAATAATTTTCATTTGGGTCAAAGATGACCCAAGGGACAGATTTAACTAGGTTAAAATTTTCCATACTTTTATCTAATTTGTTTGACTTTAAATGATTGGGTATAATTTTTTTCAAAAGTTAGGATTTCCAAAAAAAACCCTTAAAAATGGCGAATTTAACATGTCTGTGCAAATTCTTCAACTGGTTTATTTGGAACCTCTTTCAACCAACTTTCAGAACAGTAACAAAAATTATTGAATATATGCGATGCGAGGATTTCATGCTACTTCACGCAGACTCAAAAAAAAGTTCCTAGAATCGAAAAAAAAGTTTTTTTTTTTGATTTCAAAAATTAGATGTAATATAGTCGAAAAATTCTTGAATTAAGAATAAAATTCAAACCCGTTTTATTCCTCCAATTTTTCTTTAAGGTTATATTATAAGTTCTGAAATCAGATAGCATACCTTGAGCTTAGCACGTTTATTGAACTAAAATAAAGAACTTATCAGAATTAATTATTTAAGCTAAGCACTGAGATTTAATATTTTTGAAAAAAAAGTCATAGTGGAAGTTTTCTCTCTCGAAACTATTTCAATTCAAACACTTCAATTAACATTAATTGAAACAACAGGGAATTGGAAAAATTTGATGGGAAAGATCAAGTTTCGATGCCGAGAATCTAAGGCAGGATCATCGTCAGAGAAACGCCAAGAAATTTCTGCTACTGACTTGAACGCGAAAGATGCGGATAGGGAGGAGTTGCAGAAGTTTTTATTTGGCGTAAAAAAAGAGGTACAAAAATGAGAACTATCAGCCAAGGTGAAAGAAAATTCAAACCAAATTGAAGTTAAATAGTTTTGGAAACTTGCCAAGCTCAAGATATTTTTTTAAAATTCAAGCTACAATCCTAGTCTTAGCGCGATATTACACACGGCAACTTTCGGGCTTATTTAAGCCGGCAACTTTTGGGCTTAATAAGCCAATGTGCTTACATTTGTGGCTTAAATAAGCCAATCCTGTTTGCATATGCTACACAAGTTTACATGGGTGTGTGTGGACTCAAACCATTGAAATTGCTGCTGCTCATATACTTCCCAAGATCTTTACCTGCTGACGGTCAGAACGAAAATAAAATGATTTCTGCCTACTACTTTTCCCAAACCGGTTCACACGATTTGCATGTATGCAGATTGTCGATAAGCCATGATTTCGAGTGGCAACTTTTCCCTCCTCAGTCGTTTCTCCCAAAAATCGGCTTAAGTAAGCCTGAAAGTTGCCGTGTGTAATATCACGCTTAGGCGACCATATTTATTTTAGTTCGATCCGGGATGAGATTGGAATTTTGGGAGAGGGGAGGGATACTGATGGAAGATCATTCAGTTAATCCTTTTATCTTATCACTCTACAAAAAAAAATTTTTTTTTTGTTCTGTTTAGTTGAAATGTTTATCTCAGATTTCGTTTAGATGAGAAGTTAGATGAATAGTAATGATTAATACCGAGTTCAGTTTGTTTTTCCGTATATCTGTCTGTATGTTTGTCTGTTTGTTTGTGTCTGCATGACGTGAAAATGGCTGGGCGGAATTTCATGGAACTGGGTATGTAAGTTACTGAATTGACAGATTGTAACATGGGCTTTATAAATTTTTATTTGGAAAACTCCTACCCCTCTCAGACATATAAATGATACAACAATTTTTTTTTCAAAAACAGTGCGTTATAGTATCGAAAAAGTCTTAAATACTAAAAGGTTTAAAATATAATTTTACAGAACTCTTTGATACATGAGAACTCAATTGGACCATCCCTTGCCCCCTTCCATATACATGCAAACATTTTTTTTGATTCCTCGAAAACGGTGCATCTATGGACTAAATTAATGTGACAAAAATATATATAATACAATTTTGCACAGCTTTTCCATACATAATATTCCACTCGAAGTGACTGTTAACGGATTACAACTTTACAAACTATTTTCTGCGAAAACGGGTCAGGTTGGGAGATTAAATGTGAACTGTGGTTGTTTTGTGTTTAACCATTTAATCATTTCTGATTCATGGTTTTTACTCGACCTTTTTAGCTTGTCCTCTATTGGAATTTCTTGGTCAGGTGATTAGTTTTAGTGCTGTACTAAAACCTTAAAAAACATTTAATATTTTTTCGGGGAACAACTTATGTGTTTAAAAGTACGTAGTACGTAAATAAAAAATGGAAACTCGGGACTATCACTAAAATATTTAATTTTCATCACCAAATAGTTATTTTGAATTGAAAAAATAATCATTTTAAATTAAACATAGTAAATTTTACTACTAAAAAGTTAAATTTCATATAAAAATTGTCGATTTTGACTATTTTTGAAATTAAAATTAACTATTTTAGTAATATTCACGATTCCCCATTATAAATTAATTATATTTTCTTTTTTTTCTGTCATTGAGGGGCTACTCTATTTTAGGACTACCTTTACTACTTTTACCGTCTTTTATTTGAGCTTTTTATTATAGCTTCGGATCAGAAAAATTTTCGCCTGCAGCGCAAATCTTATGAATTTAATATTGTGGTTTTCGACCTTAATTTTATAATTCTTAAAAAGTATGTTCTTGCGATTAAGTTTTCGCCAACTTTTTATACAATTATATAAGGGGATACTCGAGAAAAAACGAGCGAAAAAGGTTGGAAAACACGGCCCTAGATTATTCATCAACTCGATTGTTGGTCAGAGAGAGGTATTATTTTGTCGCAGTGTTATCAAAGAATTTTTAAAATTCATTTTCTACATTGGAATTTCGTTCAAAATATATAATGTTTCGGAACGTTTCGAATGATACTCCTTTTAGAGCAAATTAAGTATAAAATGTTTTGTTGCTCGAAAAGATCGTTTATAGAAGCTCTTTCTCTCTCGGCGCTACAACCGGTTTCCAGTCTTGGCCTGCCGCAATGTCTCTCGTCAGAGGTCCCGGTCACGCGCCGATGTCTTCCAGTTTTGCATCCCAATTCTTTTTGCGTCCTGGTCAACGCCGTCTTGCCATCTAGAAGCTAGATTCTTATAAAAATTTCCCGCTTGAAGATCTTCGAAGGTCGATAAATGCTTGTGATCTTACTTTTTGCAATTTTTCTCAAATTAACACCTCCTTCCCACTATAACAATATACTAAATTAATTTCATAATTAAAAATCCTTTTCACAATTCAGCTCGAATAATGTGATAAAAAATCTAATCTCTTTAACATTATAGATACATTTAGATATCCACAATAAAACTGAGAGTTTCTAAACGACTTAAAAGTCCATGTAAACAGATTAATTTGGATAATTTTAAATTGAAGGTGCTCCACAATCAAATAAACTCCATCATAATTAGCCTTGTAAACAAGTTAAAATTCTATGAAATCCATCGAAAAAATCGCCTTTTAATGGATCCATCCGTACGAATGTAATTGTGTTGTTCGACTTAATGTGGTTTCAAATGCTGGAATGTTACACGTCGGTTGAATTAGATCCAGGATTCAAGAAGGAAGACGATCCGAGCATTCTCTCGGTGCCAAATGGCGTGTACGCACATAATTTCATTCGCCACCTTAACGAATTACATTAATTTATATTTGAACATTGGATCAGATTGATGGAAAGAGCGGCCGACATGGATTTAGGTGGCTCGTTGTGTGGGCGGATATTCCCCGCCCTTGCAGCTGCCGATGCTGCCAATGCTTATAGGATATGTTTCGCAAAAGGGCAACTTCCATCTATTCGCATTAAGTCAATGTAAATCTCTGGCGCCAGGATGGCAACTTGAACCTATAATCTAACTCGATCAGCCCCCACAACCTAAGCCAAGTCAAGGCAAGAGAAGCCAAACCAAAGTCAGCCAGACCAACCGAATTCACCCCTAGATTCGGTCGCGGGGCAGGGAAGCCCGGTCGCCGTGTTATCCGTGGTACATGAATGTTCTGTTGCGTGTTTAATGCGGAGACAGCATGCAGCAATCATCAAGTGGTTGCCGGCTGCTATGTTTATGATTGAATCAGGCACGGGGGTGAAATGCTGTTTGCTTCCCCCTGGATCATATTCTCAGTGTTGGATTGTGAAACTGGGGGTGGTGCACTGCGAACAGGACCGATGAGGATGTTCGGGGTGTTTTCGAATTCTGGTCTCTGGCTGACTAGAGGCGTCAACATCATCATCGTCATCGTCTTTGGTCGTCAACGCTTTGGGCTCGACACGAGAGATTACAATGTCTAAAAATAACGAAAAAAACGAGGAAAAATATACAATAATGAGCGGAGGTTTAATTTAAATGAAATCATTTTCCATCATTAAGCACAACGCGAACGAGTGGAATGATAGCTAAGGGTGTCTACGAGTGCGTATATCAGGATTGTTACAGGATAAACTCCAAAGGCAAAAGAGCATATAGTACGGAATTGGCTCGAATGTTTCCTTCAACGATAGAAGAATCAAGGACTATGTTTATAGTGAAGCCTACAAATTTCAGATAGCCAGAAGACCCATATCTGGGTAACTCACTTGTCCGAGTCGTAAGTCACTTGGAGCACTTCTCCCAATAATATTGGCGTTAAGGATCTTGTTGGCATTGGGTGAACATTACGGATTTTATGGAGACGAAGTAATGAGGTCCGATTACAGACAAAACGAGAAAATATTGTCATTGTCGTTTTTAGGGGTTGATGTGAACACGTGCAGAGGTGCCACTTTTTTATCCTTAAGGAATGAGAAGTTGTGGCTTGAAATGAAGTAACTTGGAGAATATTTCTCTTCCATAGTTGAAACAAATAACCAACTGACCTACATAGCAAATGTATCATTATTTGAGGAACTTACCTCATGATTGACGGACTATGTTGTACACACGTCCGAGAATGATGATTCTGTTTTCCCATTAAATATGTGTTCAACAGTCACTAAGTTCACGCAAGATTTTTTTCGTAAAAAAATATTTACCTCAATTCGAGGTGAGATATGGATGCCCCTTTTCCGGAAAATTGTGAAAAACTCAACTGAAAGTGTATTGGGAAAATGGAGAAGTTAATGCCATCATCGAACACGCTTCAACGTCATCCCTTAATTATCAAATAGAGATAAAAATGTGTTAAAATTAGAGTTCGTTTACGTCAAGCAGATAAGATAATGCGTGTTCATTTAATTAAACAACATTCTCAGCATGAAGTCCTATGTTTTTTTATTACAAATGTACTCCGATCTGGAGGGTTGGCTGGGTTTTTGCTCTACATATAGTTCTCGTTTACGTTTTTATTCTTGCCGCCGGCCGTCGTCGTCCAATGTTGAAAGTAGGTTTTCGGGTTTCTCTGGAGTCTTTCATTTCATTTATTGCCAATACTACAGTTTTGATAGCCATCCTACGACTACATTGTGTCAATGCATTCGCTTCGGTTGTTTTCCTATTAGCATGAGTGTCAAGTCCTTTTATAATTTAATTGACGGCAATTTCTGATAAACAAAACAGATTTTCCACAGGCAGTTAGAGAGTTCTAACCATAAATAAATTAATGGGGATTTTAGATATTCATTGAATTTAATAGGATTTACTCTAATTTTACTAAATGTGAAATTCGAAAATCACATGTGAAAAAAAAACTAACTAGGAATGAGGGGTTAAATAAAAAAAAGGTTGTGTTTTGAATTTTTTAAATTCTGTTTTACCCGTCTCTCTGTGTACTGGGAGTATATAACACCCCAAGCCCATTAAAACTTTAGTGCATCGAATCAAAAAAAAAAAATAGGATTACGTAATTTACCACCCTAGTACATGGTAAGTGCTAGTAACTTTTTTGAAGCCTTAAAACTAAAGTCTGGTCAACTCAAAAAAATACTAGCACTTACCGTGTACTACCCAAATAGCATTTTAAGCAGCAATTATGGTGTTTATCCCCATATTTCGTCACCATGCAAGTCGCGGCGATAAGCAATTTATGTCGCAAATACGTATCTAGTTGTGCCAACGAGACGCGCAACGAGACCCATAGTGGGGAACACTTTTCAGCGGTTTGCGGCGCCGCAATTATAACGACAGGGACGTAATTAGTTGCCTCATGCGCGAGCGTCATCTGACGGCATTATATCACACAATTACACAAATCATCGAGCGGGTTTTCTTTCTCCCTCGAATGCTTGCTAGTAAACAGAGATGAACAAATAAAAACGTAAGCAGAAGACGAACGAGAAAAATCTAATGGCGACAAATTAATGGAAACTTTTGTGGAGTATTATTTTATAATGGACTTTTCTTCCGATTGCAGGTCGTGATTTTAATTGCCATTAAAATTTTTCGACAATATTGGATCTGAAATTTAAACAGATTTTAATGGGCCATCGAATTATTTTGTTTTTAATCAAAAATTTCTTTAATTTTATTTTATCAGTAAAATTTTTTTTTCTTTTGCAATGAAATTTTGATGCCAATAAAATTATGCTGTTTCAAAAATGTATGCTATCCACTTTTTATGCAATATCCTTCAGTCATTCGCCTGAAATAAGAAATTTAATTCTCGAAACGAAATCGTTTCCATCAAATGTCAGTGAGAAATATGGCGGCTGAAGGCATCAATTTTTTTTGGTGTTTCTCAGACGGGGAGCTTTAATGAAACTTTAGTGGCAGACTATTTCGACCCGAAAACCATCAAATGCTGCTCTATCGCTGCAGGATTTTCATGAAGCGAATGTTGCCCCAAAGATGAACCGTGGGTCACCAATTTCCCCACTAAAGCAATTGTGGCTTTGCAGACGCATTATTAATCGCTGCGACGGGCTCGTCACTTCTTTCGCTTCTTTTACGCGGATGTGAATTATAGGTGTAAATTTTTAGCCCCGATTGCGTAAATTGCTGCATTTTAAAGCCGCAAAGAGCAAATCTCATGTTCCCGTACTTTTCGATGCTATTTGGGTAGGGTGTAATTCATCCAGCTATAAAAACTTCAATAAAAAGTAAACGATTACGCACAGAATCAGATTCACCGACCCCAAAAACCCCCAGATGAGATTTTTCCGGAAAATTTTCGGAAAAGAATAATCACGGTATCCTAACAGGATAATCCGTTATCCTTACGAAATTTTTAACAATAAAATCGGACTCAGCAGCTCCAAGAACTCCCAGACGAGATTTTTTTGGGACATTTTCGGAAAAGGATAATGACGTTATTCTTGCAGAAACTTCCGTTATCCTTACGGACTTTTTAATGCCAGAATCGAAGTCAGCGAGTTCAAAACACTTCAGAACACATTTTTCCTCGGAAAATTTCAGCAAAAGGATATTCACGTTATCCTTACAGGACCACCCGTTATCCTAGTGAAAATATTGTATTGTCATCGGACTTACGAGAAGTGGGTTAAAATTGGATTGCAAGATTTGAATCTGACAGATAGACAGACGACAGATAGACAAACAGATACGAGCGCAAGTTAAATATTAATATATTTGGCCATTCGATCTATATTTGTACCTGTTACAGACGACTTTTTGAATTTTTACCATACCGCTTCAAGAAAACGAAAAATTGGAGAAAGAATCTAAACCCAGCTTATTGATGCCAGTAAGTTCCCCTGAAATTTTCATTCAAATATAGGCAAACAGACAAAAAAAATATCAGTTGTGGTCAACACAAAACTTTCTTCTACAAAATCTACGACCCTGCGCAATTTACGCTAGAGCCCTGTCGCGTTGTAAACCTAAGACGACCTCCCAATAAATTCTTGGTTTATTCAAAAATATCAAAAACGTACAAAATTTGAGATAACTTGAGAACTGTAAAAGATATCAATTTACGGTAAATGGCAAAAATGTAGAAAATGTTAACATCTTTAATTATTCTTTTACCTGATTTGTCGAAAAACCGTTAGTTTGCAAATTATGCGCAAACATATGATTTTTTACATATTAATGAAAATATCTCAATAACGGTAAAAGATAACGGATAACGGTAAGAAACAAAACTGTGCAGAATGCCATTCTCATTAATTCACTTCATACATTCAGTCAGCAAAAACACGTTAGTTTTCGAGATAATCGCAAAAAACTGTTTTTTTTTGGAAATAACGGTTTATCTCGATAACAGGTGGAGATATCGAGTTATAGCTAAAGACAAAAGTGTGGGAAATTTTATTTTCTCCAAGTTTTGTCATACTTAAGGCCACTAAAAAACGCGTAGTTTGGGAGTAAATCGAGAAAAACGAAATTGCGATTTTTGAAAAACCGCCATTTTGGATACTTCCGGTTAATGGATTTCCACCAAAAGTTGATAGGATCGTCCCATTTGAGGACCCAACATGCCTATAAAATTTCATGGTGCTAGCTCTATTAGTTGTTGAGAAATCTTGTACACAGACTGACAGACTGACAGACAGACTGACAGACAGACTGACAGACTGACAGACTGACAGACTGACAGACTGACAGACTGACAGACTGACAGACTGACAGACTGACAGACTGACAGACTGACAGACTGACAGACTGACAGACTGACAGACTGACAGACTGACAGACTGACAGACTGACAGACTGACAGACTGACAGACTGACAGACTGACAGACTGACAGACTGACAGACTGACAGACTGACAGACTGACAGACTGACAGACTGACAGACTGACAGACTGACAGACTGACAGACTGACAGACTGACAGACTGACAGACTGACAGACTGACAGACTGACAGACTGACAGACTGACAGACTGACAGACTGACAGACTGACAGACTGACAGACTGACAGACTGACAGACTGACAGACTGACAGACTGACAGACTGACAGACTGACAGACTGACAGACTGACAGACTGACAGACTGACAGACTGACAGACTGACAGACTGACAGACTGACAGACTGACAGACTGACAGACTGACAGACTGACAGACTGACAGACTGACAGACTGACAGACTGACAGACTGACAGACTGACAGACTGACAGACTGACAGACTGACAGACTGACAGACTGACAGACTGACAGACTGACAGACTGACAGACTGACAGACTGACAGACTGACAGACTGACAGACTGACAGACTGACAGACTGACAGACTGACAGACTGACAGACTGACAGACTGACAGACTGACAGACTGACAGACTGACAGACTGACAGACTGACAGACTGACAGACTGACAGACTGACAGACTGACAGACTGACAGACTGACAGACTGACAGACTGACAGACTGACAGACTGACAGACTGACAGACTGACAGACTGACAGACTGACAGACTGACAGACTGACAGACTGACAGACTGACAGACTGACAGACTGACAGACTGACAGACTGACAGACTGACAGACTGACAGACTGACAGACTGACAGACTGACAGACTGACAGACTGACAGACTGACAGACTGACAGACTGACAGACTGACAGACTGACAGACTGACAGACTGACAGACTGACAGACTGACAGACTGACAGACTGACAGACTGACAGACTGACAGACTGACAGACTGACAGACTGACAGACTGACAGACTGACAGACTGACAGACTGACAGACTGACAGACTGACAGACTGACAGACTGACAGACTGACAGACTGACAGACTGACAGACTGACAGACTGACAGACTGACAGACTGACAGACTGACAGACTGACAGACTGACAGACTGACAGACTGACAGACTGACAGACTGACAGACTGACAGACTGACAGACTGACAGACTGACAGACTGACAGACTGACAGACTGACAGACTGACAGACTGACAGACTGACAGACTGACAGACTGACAGACTGACAGACTGACAGACTGACAGACTGACAGACTGACAGACTGACAGACTGACAGACTGACAGACTGACAGACTGACAGACTGACAGACTGACAGACTGACAGACTGACAGACTGACAGACTGACAGACTGACAGACTGACAGACTGACAGACTGACAGACTGACAGACTGACAGACTGACAGACTGACAGACTGACAGACTGACAGACTGACAGACTGACAGACTGACAGACTGACAGACTGACAGACTGACAGACTGACAGACTGACAGACTGACAGACTGACAGACTGACAGACTGACAGACTGACAGACTGACAGACTGACAGACTGACAGACTGACAGACTGACAGACTGACAGACTGACAGACTGACAGACTGACAGACTGACAGACTGACAGACTGACAGACTGACAGACTGACAGACTGACAGACTGACAGACTGACAGACTGACAGACTGACAGACTGACAGACTGACAGACTGACAGACTGACAGACTGACAGACTGACAGACTGACAGACTGACAGACTGACAGACTGACAGACTGACAGACTGACAGACTGACAGACTGACAGACTGACAGACTGACAGACTGACAGACTGACAGACTGACAGACTGACAGACTGACAGACTGACAGACTGACAGACTGACAGACTGACAGACTGACAGACTGACAGACTGACAGACTGACAGACTGACAGACTGACAGACTGACAGACTGACAGACTGACAGACTGACAGACTGACAGACTGACAGACTGACAGACTGACAGACTGACAGACTGACAGACTGACAGACTGACAGACTGACAGACTGACAGACTGACAGACTGACAGACTGACAGACTGACAGACTGACAGACTGACAGACTGACAGACTGACAGACTGACAGACTGACAGACTGACAGACTGACAGACTGACAGACTGACAGACTGACAGACTGACAGACTGACAGACTGACAGACTGACAGACTGACAGACTGACAGACTGACAGACTGACAGACTGACAGACTGACAGACTGACAGACTGACAGACTGACAGACTGACAGACTGACAGACTGACAGACTGACAGACTGACAGACTGACAGACTGACAGACTGACAGACTGACAGACTGACAGACTGACAGACTGACAGACTGACAGAGTGACAGACTGACAGAGTGACAGACTGACAGACTGACAGACTGACAGACTGACAGACTGACAGACTGACAGACTGACAGACTGACAGACTGACAGACTGACAGACTGACAGACTGACAGACTGACAGACTGACAGACTGACAGACTGACAGACTGACAAACTGACAGACTGACAGACTGACAGACTGACAGACTGACAGACTGACAGACTGACAGACTGACAGACTGACAGACTGACAGACTGACAGACTGACAGACTGACAGACTGACAGACTGACAGACTGACAGACTGACAGACTGACAGACTGACAGACTGACAGACTGACAGACTGACAGACTGACAGACTGACAGACTGACAGACTGACAGACTGACAGACTGACAGACTGACAGACTGACAGACTGACAGACTGACAGACTGACAGACTGACAGACTGACAGACTGACAGACTGACAGACTGACAGACTGACAGACTGACAGACTGACAGACTGACAGACTGACAGACTGACAGACTGACAGACTGACAGACTGACAGACTGACAGACTGACAGACTGACAGACTGACAGACTGACAGACTGACAGACTGACAGACTGACAGACTGACAGACTGACAGACTGACAGACTGACAGACTGACAGACTGACAGACTGACAGACTGACAGACTGACAGACTGACAGACTGACAGACTGACAGACTGACAGACTGACAGACTGACAGACTGACAGACTGACAGACTGACAGACTGACAGACTGACAGACTGACAGACTGACAGACTGACAGACTGACAGACTGACAGACTGACAGACTGACAGACTGACAGACTGACAGACTGACAGACTGACAGACAGACTGACAGACAGAAAGACATTTTTTAAATATGACTCCAATCGACTCAGGAGTGATCGGGAAATGTTTTTTAGGCAAAATTAAGAGGTCGAAATTTTTCATGAATACAATACTTTATTATACTCCGTAGAAGAAAGTAAAAAGGAATACACATAAATCGAGTAAACTGGTAACCTTGGGTTTACTCATGATCTAAAACCCACCCATTGACGCTAGTAAACTACCTTGAAAGTTTCATCCAAATCGGTTCAGTGGTTCTCGAGTTTTGGCTATCTGGACGTCGAACTTTGTCAAGCTATGTCTTTGGAACAAATTGGTTTTGAAATCTGAAAGGCTGACTTTTCTAACTTTAGAAGGTGAATAACATACATGGAAATTATTGGTGATGGTCACCTGGCGAGGTTTGGTCGAAGTGATATGGACTCACTTTATCCTATAATATAATACGAGGAATGTCTGTCTGCACAAAGGATCTCGAAAACCCGCCTAACGATTTTCACGAAAATCGGGGGTTTGGGATTTTCGGGGACAAGGAATCGATCTAGATTAGGTCTCACCCCTGAGAAAATTCCCCTCGTATCTTCGAATTGGCTGGTCCGATCTTAATGAAACTTTACAGTATTACTAAGGGGGCTAAGGGCTTTCGATTTTTCCATCACAAACCTGACTTTTCCCTCCCCTCGATACCCCTCGCCTGGTGTCTTCGAATTACGTGAAGGTATCTTAATGAAAAATCGCAATATTGTTAGGGAGTAAGGTTTTTCGATATACATTCTAAAAATATCACTTTTTAGATATCTATCGGCAGCGATAAATAGGTGATAACAAAAGTATTATTTTTTCCTTTTTTCTTGCGGAAATTAGCAGAGAGGTTTTTGCATCGGGGATTTCAAACTCAAGGTAAGATACTGCAGACATAACGTGAATATCTTTTTCCCCCCAAGAGATTGGCAGAAGGAGGATTTTGAGATCGTCGAGCATGGCTCGGTTTTCCCGGTACTAATGATAAATTTGACGTAACGAACGTACTCGAACCTTCATAGTAATATTTTTTTAAAAACTGAACCTCCATAGTAATATTTTTTTAAAAAATAAGCAAAAACTAATTTTTCGAAAAACAGCTCTGTTTCAAATATCTTCACTTGGGATAATTATTTGTGCTGGCTTGTAAATTTGAATATTTTTTTTTCCAAGAGGGTAATTGCAGAACTATCACAGCTCTTGACATTGGAATTGATCGAAATAGGTGTTAGTCAATTAGGTTTAGTGAAAGGACCTGCTACCATATAAAATTTATTCTTTGATTGCAAACTACAAGAGAAAACATAAGTTTTTGAAACAGTGTGTTTGAAAAAATCTAGCAGTACCTACAGTATTCTAATTTTATTTGCAGAATTACTACTATGTCTATAAATAAATAGATTTCTTCCGTAAGGAAACTGAAAGCGAACTACTTAATTCAATACGACGCTGATAAATTTTCCCAAGAATTCTTCATTTTCTTGGATTGTCAACCCCGACAGAAACGCCAGTAAACAAAGAGCGAAAAATGAAATCCGAGATTATGGCCGGTGATGATCCGGTGCCTGAAGTACAGTCTTTGGAGGACTTCAATCCGGGGGCAACCGGAAGTTTTTTCCAGTATTCTACGGGTAATGAGACTCAGACGAATTGTAGTCAAACGAACATTGAACGACCGAGGAGAACCAGCCGTAGAGTTCAACAGGTAAATACGATATCTTTTTTTAGATTATATGGATTGCCAAAAAAGTGACACTGACACTGACACTCAATATGAACGAAATTTTTGAGGGAATGTAACGCCATTGGTTGATTCGCCTTCAGCGTTAGGTTTTGAATTTTCACGTTGACAATTTTTTCTTAGCATGACTTATTTTATGGATAGCTCCTTATCAATATAATAAAAAAAATATCTGATGTGACCAGCACATTACTTTCTTATACAAAAAGCACAGAGCTTCTATAGAACAGAGGTTAAAATCACACTGAACGACAAAAATATGGCGTGAAATATGGGATTTTATCATTAGCTCGAAAGCTTTACGAAAGCTTTTTTCTGCTTGTGCTAATGATAAAGTCCCATATTTCACGCCATATTTTTTGTTGCTCAGTGTCAATTTTAACCTCTGTTCTATAGAAGCTCTGTGCAAAAAGTACGATCCTCTGACCAATTTGTTTCAAAGAGACTACTAATTAGCGATATATAAAAAAGGTTAAGAAGAAAATATTTTGTACTTTCATTGTTTTTTAAAAATGTGATATTTAAAAAAAATTATTTAAATAATTTTAGAGCTAAATTTATTAAAATTTACATAACTTTTTTAGATAATAAATAAGTTAATTGTAACGATAAATTTTATATGAGAAAGACATTTTAAACTAAATATTTGAGAGGAAAGTTTTGTGTTTTTTTTTAATTTTCTGAGAACCGTAATAAAGCTCACGTTACTTTTCTAAAAGTTGGTATAAAACTATTATTTTGGTAAAACGCATCCACAAAATATTTGAAGCCGCAAAATTAAGAATGAGTTATATTAAATACATAAAAAAAAGTGGTATGGGAGATACCCGTTATAGCTAACGGTACTTTTCGAAAATTTGATAGTAAACTACGATTACGGTAAAACTCAGCCACAAAAAATTTCAAGTCGATAGCTCAACGCGTTCTTGTGTTAGAGTGGATACGTTGAAAATTTTGTATGGGAAGTATTCATTATAGCTAACGGTACTTTCTCAAAAGTTGATAGAAAACTACGATTTTAGTAAAACTGATATGGCAATTATGTGTATTTTCGTTTTTGCTTTCCTTTGCTATAGAGGGAAAGTATTGTGACGGACAACGACTTGAAAACGGGGGCAGATAGAAACTTTCCGATCAGCATGAAATTCGTTTCAGGCAAAATTATGAGGATGTCCGTCCGTGCATCTATCTGTCTGTCGGTCTGTCCATTTTACTTATCTTAAATAACTCGAGAACGTGTTGAGCTAGCGACTTCAAATCTTTTGTAAATGAGTTTTCTGAAAATCGTAGTTTTCTTTCCTATATGGGTACATCCCATACAATTTTTTGTTCAAATAAATACAGTTTTTTAAAAAATTTTATAAATCTATGCAATTTTGAAAAAAATTTAATATAACAAAATTTAAAGAATATAACATTTTCCACATTTTTTGCTAATTGTTTTTACGTATCTCTAAAATATTAAGTTTTTGAAAATCTCTCGAAAACTAAGCGCTTTTATGAAACATGGCATATAATCAAATTTAAAGGAAATAGAATTTTTTGCATTTCTTGCTTTAACGGTGTTTACGTATGTTGGCGTGAAAATAGATTACGGTGTTTACGTGAAAAAAGATTACGGTGTTTACGTGAGAAAATATTATTTTTTACATATTTTTTCCGAACCTAAATATTGCAGAGAAAAGTTTTGTATTGATCATAACTGGTATTTTTTTTACACAATCTTGTATTTTTTACACAAGAATATTTCTGTGAAACATAGCGTCATAGCTCAAAAATGGACAGTTTTGAGTTAATAATGCAGAATGACTGTTTTTGAAGTCGTTTAAATCAGTTTAGAAATGTGAAAAATCCGGTTCAAAGTGTCAATTTCCACTGTTATTTTTCAATTTTAGTGTTCCCACGTAGCTACTGTTTAGGTTGCGCAGCATTTGAAAATACTGCGGCTGTTTCAAACGCTGCGCAGTTGTCTAGGTCTGCAGAAGGCTTACACATTGCAGCATGCAGGTTGTGCAGTTTTACGTCATGCAGCGCAGTAAAAGTAGCCAAATGTGATATTACAATATGTATAGCCGAAATCGTTATAGTATACCTAGATATAAAAAATAATGAAGGTCAGAAAAAATGCTAAGAATTCGAATTTCAATACATTTCGAAACTACAGCCACAAATAAATGTAGACAAGCCTTCTTTGTGCTATGGGTCTAGATTTTTTTATGAGATCAAAGGAAAATAATAATACGTTAGAAACGTATACGTTTTTAGTGTAATAAATATATGTAACTCTTTAACAAAAAACTATTTAAATTAGTCAAAAAAAAAACCAATACGTTGAAGGCGAATTGAGTCTTACGATTTGCTAGTTGTTAAGTGTTGATGGTGGAATCTAGATAAAAATATAAGGGGATACTTGTAGAAATATGAGCATTAAAATATAGATAGTCATATTTTTTAATTCCGTTTCTTTTTATAATTTTCCATATCTTAGATAGGGTCTTTTGATCCTGATATGACAGATTCTAGCTCACAGAGTGATGACACAAGCGGAGGTGGCGGAAGTAGTAACGGTGGCGGAATAAGGACATGTAGCCGAGGTAGAAGTTCAACTTCGAACCAAACAAGACGCCGGAAGGGCGCTTTGAACGCCAAAGAGCGTAACTTGAGACGTTTAGAATCAAATGAAAGGGAACGAATGAGAATGCACAGTTTAAATGATGCCTTCCAGGTAAGCATTTTTTTTTTGTTTACTTATTTGTTTTACTTATTTATTCGTTTTTTGAGATTTTGTTTTGTATATTATGTATAATCAGCGGTTTTTTTAAATGAACAATATTTTTTTTTAAAATATAATTTCTTTCAATTGTTCAAGGATTTTAGAATTTAAAATATTATAATATCAAAAAAATTTATAAATCAAATATAATCAAAATACTAAAAAGGAAAACAATAAACGAAAATTTCAGTCATTGCGTGAAGTGATTCCGCACGTTAAGAAGGAACGACGCTTATCGAAAATTGAGACTTTGACTTTGGCTAAAAATTACATTACAGCCCTTACCGATGTGATAATTTTAATGCGTGGTGAAGAAGGGAATTCTTCATCTGGGAATTTCGCAGCTACAGCTACCGAAATCAATTGCTCTTTAATAGCAGAGGCAATCCAACAACCCACACCTGATAATGGTTTCAACAGTAATAACAGTTTCGATGAACCATTTCGAGAATTTATATAAATTACAGACATTTCATAGTTTTATTTATTATCGATTGTAAGTAAAATTAGTTAGATAAGAAAAAGAAAATACATTTAGAATGAACTTAGCGAATACACTATATTTACTCTAAATTTAATGCTTAAAATCAGATAAGTTAACGAAAAAAATGAGGGCTTCAAATATTTCAATGTTAATGCAAAAAATTATGTAAATTTTAGATAAGATTTAATTTTAAAATTAAAAATTTTAAGTTATTATGACATACAATTTTCTCGAGAACTTTAGAATCACCTAAACAGATTAACCCGTTTGTATCACGGAAAATAATGAAAATTATAAATGTAGCACAAGTTCCATTCATAAACCCGAATAGTGTTCATAAATCGAAGAATCCATAAAAAGCATTTCGAAAAAATCGATGCATAAAGTGGGTTTCATTAAACACTCTTTTGTCCTGATTATGACTTGTAAGGATGTATATAGGGTCATTCCATATGAAGTGGAGGCCCACGGCCGGTATCTTCCAATTTGAATGAGATTTTTCATGTGTTTTTAAATGAAATCATACAACATTTTTGGGCTGTTTTTTGCTAATTTTTTTTCAGTAAAAAGCCCTTTGTTGTTTTGACGCGGCGTCCCGGTAATTGAACTTTTGTCTCAGATTTTTCAATTTATGGTTATAATTTATTAAACACCAAAAAACGATTCCTAAATACGCAAACATACCCTATTTTGGTTGTAAATTATATTTTGTTTGCCTGCGGCGCATTTTTCAACAATGTTTTACGTATATTTCAAAAAAATTGCTCACTTGTCTTTATTAGTAGTTTCATCATTCATTTGCATGGTTTATAAAAGATAAAAAAGCTTGAAAAATGCGGGTGATTTTCGTTTAAACCTACATGGAAAAAATAATTCTTTAGAATCTAGAAAAAGGAACGGTTTCCTTCCAAGTAAAAATTGTTTGAACTTTAGAATATTGAAATCAAATTTCGGAAATCATATTAGAAAATATTTTTAAAATTGAGTAAAGCATCTATTATATCTAGAACTTAATCTCTTGAATTAAGAATTATTTCTCAAATTGGGCATTTATTTCTTAGTTAAGAGTTAAGCCTAGTACGCAGTTCGAGTAAAATGAAATTTCCTATACAAATTTAACACTGAGCTTAAATTTAACCTCAGAAATTTTACCAAGCGGTACGCAGTTCGCTGGTAAAATGATGTGAAAAACACCTACACTAGATGGCGTAGAAAGTCTCCACTTGATTTTACTAGCATTTTAACTGTTCGGTACATTAAATTCGAGGTAAAAATTTGACAGATGAAAATAATAGAGGTTCTGTTTCCAGTTTTCTTAACGAGTGTGGTTTTTTAATTTAAAAAAATGGAAGAATATTTGATTTCTCCACAAACAGTTTTTACTTCGCTTTTAATGTGCCAATTTGGAGACCGCGTTAAAATTTCATTTTACTCGAACTGCGTACTAGGCTTTATGAGAAAATAGTTTTTAATTCAATAACTTTTGTTATTGATATAAGAAATTTTCTTTATAATTTGAGGCACACAGAGCAAAAGTGGTCTCGACTTTTTGAAGCTTTTCAACTTTTGGACTATTATTGACTGTAAATTTCTGGAAAATAATTTTGAGTGGACTTTATTACTTGATGTTAAAATGTTCTATTGTGCATCCAAACATTTTTATCTAAAAACTTACTCGCAATAGTCGGCCATGCAGACGTTCAGTTACCTTATTTTTCATAGCTATTCTGGAATTTGCGTTATTTTGTTCTATTCGCACGTAATTTTAATTCTGGAATCCGCTGCATTTTACTTCTGTTCGATTGCGTATGACGCACAGCAACGCATAGCAAAGCATTCGTTTTTACTCGACTTTTGTTATTCTGAGATTCGATCGAGTAATGTTTTGAGGTTAGAATTACTCGTTGCAAATTTCTATGCGCTTTTGGGAAAAATCGAATATAAAAAAAATTAAAAGGACATAAGAATTTGTACGTTTTTTGCTTGAACGGTTTTTTTTTGCATCTCTAACGGGTTTTTTTCAAAATCTCCCGAAAATTATGTGCTTTTAAGAAAAAGTACATATTAAAGGGAATAAAATGTTCTGTATTTTTTTACTTTAATAGTTTTTACATATTTCTAACGGTTCTCAACATATTTAAAAAAAAAGTTTTTTGAAAGTTTCTCAAAAACTATGTAAAAGCGCATAAAATTTCCTGCATTATTTCCTGATCGGTTTTTACGTATCTTTAACAGTTCTTGAGATATTTGGAAGTAATATTATGTTTTACATATTTTTACCGAAACGAAAAAGAGGAAAGTTTTGTATTGATCACAGCTGATATTTAAATTAGTTCCAAACGTTGCTATCAATCCGTCAAATTCCAAAAATACCATTTTCCTGTTTGACCACTTTGTTATCGCACAATAGGATATATTTCGCTCCAAAATCCAACTGAGTTTATATCGGGTCTTTCAACAAGGACATAACAATTTTGTATTTAAATATAACACAGAATAATTGAGATATCGGGCTGAAATTTATTCCAGGTGTAGTGGACATGTTACATTTAAGTATGAAATTCGATGTCGTTCATATGGCCACCGCGAGCACGTTTGCACTGATTGATTCTTTGGAGCCAATTTTCCACCACTCTTTCACACATATCGGCCGGAACGTTGGCAATTTCGCGTTCGATATTGCTCTTGAGCTCCTCTAACGTTGTTGGCTTGTTGGCATAAACCAACGACTTAACATAACCCCATAAAAAGAAATCCAACGGCGTTAAATCGCATGAGCGAGGTGGCCATTCGACCGGACCATTTCTCGAGATTACACGATTGCGACCACCGACTCAGAATTTCGGTAGGCAGTTTTAATAATTTCCAAACGTTGCTCATTCGTGAACTTCAACATGATAAAAATGTAAACCTTGACTGACGTTTTAGCATTGCCAGATCATAAAAAAAGTTTTAGGGTGCGTTTTTATTAAAATACAAAATTGTTATGTCCTTGTTGAAAGACCCTTTATAAGCAAGGGGTGAGATCGGTTGGCTTATTCGCCTGCCTGTGGTTTCGCCAAAGTTTGACTTCAAGCCAAGCGTAGCCAAACTCAGGCGAATTGCATTTCATTTTCTTGCGCTCGCCGTGATTTGCGTACATTCGTTGAGGGTATGGACATTTTCCCCACAAAAAGCTAAACCACACAATTATAAATCCAGTAATAAAGAAATGTTTCCATAATTAATTTTCCTGGTGAAAAAAAGCAAATAAAAAATGCTGAAATTCAAACTTTTGTCTTCCCAGGATATATCAAATTTTCCCTCTGATATAGTTTCTAACCTATATTAATTGTGTCTATGTTATATTGATAGGCGAAATGTTACATTTCGAAATGTTAAACATCAAACACGAACGTTTTGATGATATAATCTACAAAAGAGTTTCACTTATCAACAAAATAAAAACCTATAAAGGAAAAAAAATCAGTTTTATTTATTGCACCAGAAAGAGGAGGAAAACGCCTGTAGATTACATACCGATATGCCTCTCACTTGTTAGAAACATTAGGAGTAACACGTATGTGAATGAAATTAATAACGTAAACATAACAATGCAAAATCCACGTGGGAATGGATTACATATTTTCATTTATTCTATGGATAACGTGAAAAAAAGAACACAACTTTCAGATGAACGGAAAGAGAGCGACTAGCGACATATAGATTACATAATCTGGATACGTACAGAAAGATTTTTGTATATTTGTCATGCGTGAATTTAGGGGTTTGAAGATACATGTATAGGCCATGGATAAATTGTTGATACAATATGGAGGAATCCACGCATCTTACTGGATCGTAGATAAGAAATGGAAAAGGTTAAAGGAGTCCACCTTCGGATATCTGGATGCCTATGACAAGCAAATTTACGAGAACACGAACAAAGAAATATTTCTTATGATAGATCACTTGGTGAATGTCGGGATTTCTTCAACCATAAAAGCAAAAAAATTTTCCACTGTCTTCCACACATTCCAGTTTAGGTTCAGTTTCAACCATCTAGCGTAGCCAGCCAGCACCCATGACACGCCAAACCGTTAAAACTTGGCCCAATCGCCCACTCCAAATCTCTGAGACGTGCCTTTTCGTGGTCCCGACCATTGGCATTCACCACCTTGCCCTGCTATGATCGGGACAAGGTGTTGAGGGCTTCAATGCATGTCCCAATTTATCCATTAGATCCCATTATGGTGGAAATGTTTTCTATACCTACTCTAATGTGGGGTAGAAAATTCCTACCCTACAATTTACACGAAATGTGCTGCTGTTCTCTTTCATGATTCTTCATGGATATATTGTTCTATTCTAATATAGGTAGACTAGATTCGTATCTAAAGTACAGGGAAATATGGTTTACCTAATAACAAAAGTAAGCAATGTCGTACTTAGGTGTGTAGACACTCTCCTGGAACAAGTTCAATGCATTTACCTCCCTTGAAAGTAAAAAGCGAGGGCAAAATACAATATGAAGGAAAAAAAAAACATTTTCCACGTTTCTTTCTTATTCTCGTATTATCTATTTGGATTAACACTTGTCGTATGGAGTTCTGGGACATGAATTGAGATTCTCTTTGATATTAAGTGGAAGTGCAGGGGATAAGGTATCCGTCAAGTGAAAAATCTTTTAATGCTACCGTAAAATATCACACTAAATAAATGCTTCGGAAAAACGTAAGCTAAGCACGACTTTTGTGTTTAGTATTTTCAATAATTTGTGTATTAAATTACTAATTGCATGTTATTGGAAATTATCAGAAATCTTTCATATAGAAATTATTTAGTCACAATGTTTTGTTTTATCATTTTTTTGTTAACACCTTTTCCACTAAAACAAAAATATAGCAGAATACTTTTTCATGTATTAACGCTTAGTACTATTGCGAGATATAATTATTTATGAACTATCATTAAGAGAACTGCATGTGGAGAATCTTATTTTTCGATATTTTCCTCAAATCAGATATTAGATCGATAAACTTACGATTAGAACAATCTTTATTTAAAATTTCAAACAATGCAAATGTCGAACCTGTACCTACTAATATTTCAGCATGATGAAATTTTGCATCTTTATTAAGACTATGTTTAGTAATTCAAAATGCTACAGGATTATTTTTAGCTATTACAGCTTATATTTCAATGTCATTTAATAGGAATTGCTCATATTTGTCGAGATGTTAATTATGGATGGTTATTACGAACTTTATATGCTAATGGGCATAATTGTTTTTACTTTCTTCTACGGAGTATAATAAAGTATTGTATTCATGAAAAATTTCGACCTCTTAATTTTGCCTAAAAAACATTTCCCGATCACTCCTGAGTCGATTGGAGTCATATTAAAAAAATGTCGTTCTGTCTGTCAGTCTGTGTACAAGATTTCTCAAAAACTAATAGAGCTAGCGCCATGAAATTTTATAGGCATGTTGGGTCCTGCAATGGGACGATCCTATCAACTTTTGATGGAAATCCGTTAACCGGAAGTATCCAAAATGGCGGTTTTTCAAAAATCGTAATTTCGTTTTTCTCGATTTACTCTCAAACTACGCGTTTTTTAGTGGCCTTAAGTATGACAAAACTTGGAGAAAATAAAATTTCCCACACTTTTGTCTTTAGCTATAAGTCGATATCTCCACCTGTTATCGAGATAAACCGTTATTTCCAAAAAAAAAACAGGTTTTTGCGATTATCTCGAAAACTAACGGGTTTTTGCTGACTGAATGTATGAAGTGAATTAAGCCTCATCCGTATTTCATTTAAAGTTACTTAAAAGTATTTCATGTGTCAAATTGACACAATACCAGAAAATCCCATATTTTTAGTGTTAATTGTAACAAGATTAAGTTTTCTTGATTAATCATTATTTTTTTTATTGAGAAAAGCAAAAAAAATAATTTGGTCTTATTAATAACATACAAAATTACATAAAAAAGGAATCAAGAAAATTGAACGTTGGTTCCACATTTTTCACAAATTGTGAAACGGTGAGATGGACAAGTAGATTTTACACATTTATCACATCGTACACTGTGGACATTGGAATTAGATTTTTTTTTTTGGAAACGATGGCAAATTGTATTCCTGTTGATACTATTTCAATTCAAATAAAAAATGTGCATGAAATATCTTTTTGACGCAGCGTAATGTTTAAGTTTTTACCATTGTGTCAATTTGACACATGAACGACAGATTAAGGGATTTTTTTGTACAGCGACCATGTGACACCTAACGGTAAATCCAATTAGAAAAATTAAAAATTCATATACGATTTTTACCTTGCGCCAAAATCTCAGATCAATTTAATAAAAAAAAACAATCAGGGAACTCACAGTCCTCTTTTAAATTGCGGGTAAATTTACCGCTCGGTAATTCAGTCAAATTTAACAGATTTTTACCGAGACGGTAATTTGGTTCATGTAAAAATGAATTACCGGATTCGGTAATTGTAGACATGCCTCGAGTCGTGTTTTTCAGCCTCGGTATTCGGTATCAAGAATCAACCGCGGGTGGCGCTAGTAATGTTTTTAGTTGTCAAATTTTTTCGCTGGTTATCTTATCGGACTGCAATTTTTTTCAATTTTGATAGCCGTTGCCACAATAGAAATTCAAAAGAATACATCAAACATGGATTTAAAGGTATGTGATATATTTTACAATCAAATTCGCAGTTCATGATTTGGTCACGTATGAAATAAAAGCGCTGTTCTCAAATCTGTGCTGTGGGATGTTCACAGCAGAATATTTTCAGTCTTTTAATATTACCGAAAATACCGAATACCGAATACCGAAGAGGATTGTGAATACCCTCAATGAAATAAGTGGATTTGAATTCGAAAATTGTGTCAAATTAGGGTTAATGAGAATGACATTCTGCACAATTTTGTTTCTTACCGTTATCCGTTATCTTTTACCGTTATTGAGATATTTTCATTAATATATAAAAAATCATATTTTTGCGAATAATTTGCAAACTAACGGTTTTTCGACAAATCAGTTAAAAGAATAATTAAAGATGTTAACATTTTCTACATTTTTGCCATTTACCGTAAATTGATATCTTTTACAGTTCTCAAGTTATCTCAAATTTTGTACGTTTTTGATATTTTTGAATAAACCAAGAATTTATTGGGAGGTCGTCTTAGGTTGACAACGCGACAGGGCTCTAGCGTAAATTGCGCAGGGTCGTAGATTTTGTAGAAGAAAGTTTTGTGTTGACCACAACTGATATTTTAAAAGGTTTTTAAAAAAAAAAATTTTTAATTTTTAAAAAAAAAGGTTTTTTGAGAAAAAACAGTAAAATTATGAAGTTCAGTTTTAGAATAAAATGTATTTCCAAGTTAATTGAAGACCTACGTTAAGATTTTATTAGCGCTTTTTATATGTCAAAGAGTAGAATTACATTCTTATCGGTATATTTCATTACATAATCAATAACACTGTGTGACAAAATTTAATTTAAAGTCCATTTGAGCATTACGCATAATAAATTAATTAATCATAATGTCTACTGTTAATTAGTTTTGTCGTCTACTGTATTTACAGAGTTCTTGCACATCTCAAATGACTTTTCTTTGATGAAGGTTAAATTGCATTATTGTGTTGCTCTTAGAATTATACTTGTGGTCGTTGATGGTGGCTGGTCTCTTATAAGTAAATAAAAATCATAACAGGATCTTTATAGCAAAATCATAATAGTCCTTTGAGTAAGGGTCGTGTGGTCATGTCCTACGCGTCTGAGAGATTATTTGTGAGGGATATGATGGCGTTAGCTGGACATTGGCTGATTTGGTAGAAAGCAGCCGCTACAGATATCAGAGGTTGAAACTTGAAGGACGAAGTACGAAGGGCGAAATAGTGACCAATGATATAAATATCGTGGGGTATGAAGTGTGTGCCTATACGGGAAATATAAAGATTTCCTCATAAATACAACCCATTCCGGACGTCTGTCTATTCAAGTGAAGTCATACGAGAAAACGGCAAACTTTCAACTGTGGTGTTAAGATAAAAGCTCAGACAATAGATTTCTTCGGTGGTAAATAAAAAAGAAAATAATAACAATAAGAAAATGTATTTAACTAATTAACACTGAAAGTTTTTTTTATTGCAATTGCTACTTTGATGGGCTGAGGGAGGGTGTTGTAAAATTTGTCATTACGTTGTGGGGATATTACATTACAATATATGGCATGGATGCTAAAATTTCATTTCATAGTTAATGGCTGCTATATCATCTAGTCTCGACATAGGGGCTGAAGTTTTCTTGTCCAGATTGCTAAGCAATAGACGAGGTTTCAAGTGTCTAGAATATAAAGTTTGTGTAGCCTATTTAGGAGCAGTAAGCATTTGAGATAGCATAATACATATTTTCTTTCGAAAACTATTTCGACTTTTTGCAAATGGAAGGTGTGCACGGATTGAAGGGAACCTCAGTGTGATTCTTTCCAATTTTTGAAAATCATATTGGTGTGCCTTTTGCAACATTTCTGAAAATTTTTGATCAAAATTTGTTAAATTACGTAGGGTTTTTCATTCAAATAAATTTAAGATTTCAGCATTCTCCACAAAACTGGAAACCAGGGTCCTCAGAGCCACATTTTTCGACCTGGTTGGCAGAAGACCTAATTATTTTTACCAATTAGTATTATTTTTACCAAAAATATTGTCTCTTCCGCAATATACGATTAAATATTTTCTTTTTTTTTACTTGGCAAGGAAAAAATGTCTCAAACATCATATATTTTCGTTTTAAAATCGTTCCAGTTGTGATCAAAACAAAACTTTCCTCTGCGATATTTAGTTTCTTGAGAACTGTTAAAGACACGTAAAAATCGTTGCAGGAAAAAATGGCTAAAATTTTATTTTCTTTGAAGAAATAGTCCGATTTTGCCCATTTAAGAAATTTGTCTCGTTTGTCAGGAGAAATACTTTTCAAGTCTCTAGCTCAATTCGTTCCAGAGTAATGGATATAGGGGCGGACATGCGAAAATCAAAATCTTTTGTCATCATAAATACCCAAAATTTGGTAAATCAGTTTTTTGTCCGAGGATTCTAATATTCTAATATACTACTATGAATATCATTCTCATATAGAGTATAAAAAGTGTTGACTGCAAAATAACAGTTTGTCAATAACAGTTTGTCAATAAAATTCAAATTAATTAATATAAGTGTAAGTTAAATAATATGTAATTGTAAATAAGATTTGGGTTATCACATTTAAGTACAAAAATGTATAGACATTTACCGTAAAAAGTAAAATATATTATTAAACAAAGTATGTGATTTTGGCTTTGATAGTAATTATAAACAATAATATTATATGAAAAGTCAACAATATTAAAATGTTATAAAAATTAATTATTATTAAATACAATAGTCTTAGAGTTTAAATTTAGCATTGTTGCTTGTAGTGCTAGATTGGAAATGCTTCTAATAGTCAAATTATTACTTATTTTTTGTGATTTCAAATTAAAGTTAATATAAAATTTAATTATATAAAAATTAAATCAAAATAGGTATTAAATTGTAATAAAATTCAGTATGCCAAGAAAGCTTAAAATATCACAAATTCGTTTTGCTCAATATTATGTAACTTTTTAGACAGATTTTACGAAGTTTAACGCATATATTTATAAATGATATAGGAAAGCATTTTTTGAAATATAAACAATAGACATAGTAAATGTTACCATATTCATAATTACGAAAATTCTTGAAAAAGCGTAGTTTTTGAGAAATAAGAACTGAAATTTAAGCCAAAAAATATTGCAATGTTATATTGACAAATAGTAAAGATTTTCGTTTTATTTCATTTGAGTTACACGTGTTTTATTAAATAAATGCTTCATTGTAGTTTTAAATAAATGCACAAAAATGATAATTTTCGAATTGTTTCAATTTTTACCTTTCTTACATGTAAGAAAGGATTAAAATCACTGGGAAAATCGAAATCATAACAAGGCCCCGTACGTACCAATTCGATAAACACTTGGGATTGGTAAAGGCCCAACTACGATAGACATAGGAGTGCATATGTAGATGCATATGTTATTTCCAGAATAATAAAGTCAATGTTATTACCCACAATAGACATGTGCCAATTTCAAACCTTCGTTAAACTTTCGTTATGATTGATTCGATACAAATGGAACTGACATATGAAAATAGTAAACATAACCTAAAATTTTACTGTGAATTTAATAATATTGTTGCTATAATAATTTCCACTTGTGGTAAAATGAAAATTAGCTGTTATGTTGACAGCTATGTATGCCAATATTCGTTGGGAATTTGACATTTACATATGCGCTCCTATGTCTATCGTAGTTGGGCCTTAAGGCTTTCCTCCATTACCATGACTTCTGTAACTGCAAAAAAATGCAGAAAACTAGAGCAAGATAGACTTATGTAGATCTAAAAAGGAATGACTGAATACAAGTTAAACGCTATCCCTTCCAGTTTTACAATTTTATAGCAATCATATCAAACCTTATGCTATGAATATAATGTTCAAATTGGCATGGTAACAAAGCTTTTGACTATATGCATGCGAAGGAGAAAAATGACATCACGCTATAATAACAGTTTGAATGTGTCCGTGCTTACTATTCACTTACAGGAACAATGTGTAGAAATCGCCATAAAATCGCCATAAAATCGCCATAAAAAAACAGGGGAAATTATTCTTGCAGTTGCCGACAAATTTTTGCAGTTGATTCTTATCTCCCTTTCTCGCCAAGGTATCTTCACATAAATGTGTCTCTATTTTTTTTTGAAGTTGCCGAAGTCATGGTAATGGAGGGCGGCCTTTAAGTGTATCACTGGTAATATATAAATGTATTTTCGGTATCATAATTACCCCTTTCAAATTTTAGCTAAATTTTCAGCAGGAGATTCTTCTTTGGGACTTAAAAAAGAAATTTCCAATAAAATAGTTGGGTAACTTTTATAGGATGGCAAAAATTATGAAAAAAACATTGAAATTGCCAAAATGGCGGCCATGTTGGTAAAATACTAGTTTTGAATTTTAATTGTTTGAATTAAGGAAAACGGTAGTAAGTAATTTTGATGTATTATTCGGATATTACTTCGACTTCATATTTACTACTATAAGAATACCCATTACGCTAGATTTTAATAACAATTAAAATTTTTCTGGTACTCAAATTTGATAGTACTTGATATTGGAAATCATAATTTTAAAAATTGTTCTTTACGTTTTTGAGCGCTTCAGTTTTTTTCTATTTTCTTTTCTGTATACTTTTTCAAACGTTTTAAAAACTCGGTTTTATTGAAAAAAAATATATATTTCGTAGAGAAATATAAATTATTTGTTTAACCACACCAAATCAATTGTTTCACCAAGATAAAATCTCAGCGCATGAAATGCTCACTCATGAGTACTCATATATGACTCATGAGTTGTCAAACGACTCACTGCTCAAGAGTAAATTAAAATATTCGTAATTTCAAAAATCACACAAAAAATTTCAACTCGATATCTCAAACGACGTAGGATCTAGCAGGAGAGGGGGTATGAAGGGATAACACCACTGAGGGGAAACCTATAGCGGTGCTCAATTAAGAACTGTCTCTAGAACTTTCTCTTTGGTCAACCAGAGGAAAGCTTTGGTCAACTTTGCTAAAAAGTTATGCGTGAACATACATAAAAAATATCAGCTGTGGTCAACACAAAACTTTCTTCTGCAATATTTAGTTTCGGAGAAAATATATAATAAATTCTACTTTTTCAAATATTTCGAGAACCGTTAAAGATACGTAAAAACCTTTAATATTGTTATACCAATATTTTTCCCAAATGCGCATAGTTTTCGAGCAATTTTCGAAAGAAAAAATATTTTTTAAATATCTTAAGAACCGTAAGGGATAGGTAAAAACCGTTAAAGCAAAAACTGTAGAAAATTTTATATACTTTAAATTTTGTTATGTTCATTTTTTCCCAAAAGCGCATAGTTTCCGAGGAATTTTCGAAAAACTGTATTTTTTCAAAATAATTGTATGGGACTTACCCGTTATAGCTACCGTTACTTTTGCAAAAGTTGATGGAAAACCATGATTTTCGTCAAACTTATTTACAAAAAATTTCAAGTCTCTAGGTCAAGTCTCTAGGTTACAATTTCCATTTGGTATCAAAAACTTTTTTTCAATAAATATGCTCTAAAGAAGGTTATATTTCATAAAACGTCTTTTTTTCTTATTACCGATTGGTTTATTTTGATGTTATTTCCCTTTTTTAACCCACAATGTGGTTCAGATCTTTGAAACATCACCAGAATTTGCAACAAGACCTATTTGTGCAATCCAAAATGGTTTTTGTAAGGAGCCTAGACAAAATTTTGGTGTCTAAAATGGAATCTTTCGTATGCCTTGCAAAACCATCATTTTCCCTTATGTTTTGATGATTAACTGTGAAAAAATCAATAAAAGTATTTAAATTGCATGCGTTACTTGATTGAAATTCATACTTCTACCGTATTTTCCATAAACTTTTAATAGTTCTATGAAAAGTTCTATTGTTGCTTATCTTTAGTTATCTAATCTTTGATAGCATAATGATGGTATTAGTTTATATTTACATATTGTGTATACTTTAGTGGATTCTAATATAAAATTTTGTGGATGATGAAAAAATATTTAAAGTTACGTTAAATGTAAATTCCACTCTGTGATTAGCTTCATGAGTTTTAACTTTCTCACGGCCATTTTTGCTAGTATAATATAAGAAAAAATATCAGTTGTGGTCAACACAAAACTTTCTTCTACAAAATCTACGACCCTGTGCAATTTACGCTAGAGCCCCGTCGCGTTGTCAACCTAAGACGACCTCCCAATAAATTGTTGGTTCATCCAAAAATATCAAAAACGTACAAAATTTGAGATAACTTGAGAACTGTAAAAGATATCAATTTACGGTAAATGGCAAAAAGGTAGAAAATTTTGACATCTTTAATTATTCTTTTAACTGATTTGTCGAAAACCCGTTAGTTTGCAAATTATTCGCAAAAATATGATTTTTTACATATTAATGAAAATATCTCAATAACGGTAAAAGATAACGGATAACGATAAAAGACAAAATTGTGCAGAATGCCATTCTCATTAATTCACTTCATACATTCAGTCAGCAAAAACCCGTTAGTTTTCGAGATAATCGCAAAAAACGGTTTTTTGGAAATAACGGTTTATCTCGATAACAGGTTGAGATATCGAGTTATAGCTAAAGACAAAAGTGTGGGAAATTTTATTTTCTCCAAGTTTTGTCATACTTAAGGCCACTAAAAAACGCGTAGTTTGGGAGTAAATCGAGAAAAACGAAATTGCGATTTTTGAAAAACCGCCATTTTGGATACTTCCGGTTAACGGATTTCCACCAAAAGTTGATAGGATCGTCCCATTTCAGGACCCAACATGCCTATAAAATTTCATGGCGCTAGCTCTATTAGTTTTTGAGAAATCTTGTACACATACTGACAGACAGACTGACAGACAGACTGACAGACTGACAGACAGAAAGACATTTTTTTTAATATGACTCCAATCGACTCAGGAGTGATCGGGAAATGTTTTTTAGGCAAAATTAAGAGGTCGAAATTTTTCATGAATACAATACTTTATTATACTCCGTAGAAGAAAGTAAAAAGGTATTTGAAAAAAATTGTGTTTTTCTCGGTCTCCTAAAACAGCAAAGAAATCAATCTTGTAATTGAGGCGTTGAAAGCTAGAGTGGACCAACCCACATAATCGAGTTTTTGAAGCTTTTCCATTTCAACGATTCACGATTTTGACATGTGGGTTGGTCCACTCTAGCTTTTAACGCCTCAATTAATCTCCTTTTCTTCAAAAGTTCGTGCCAACAATCATAGACCTTTTCTTTTTCTACGATTATACGACCATAATAAATTGGTATATATATATGGTAAAAGAATTTTGAATGCATATTATTGAGCCAGATATATTTGACTCATATAAATATAGTCATAGAAAGCTTGCCCAAAGTTACTGAGCTTTTAAGAGAAAATCCTTGTTTAATAATTTTGACTAATTTTGCCAAGTTCCCGAATCATATTCAACAAATGGCTAAACCTATTGCTTTTAAGAAAGCTTTTTAGAGACTTTTATAGTAAAAGTTTGATGGAAAGCTACTGGCTTACAGTAAAACTCAGTTGATTGATGTATTTTTAAGTGAAAGGAAATAAAACGCATTTGCTTAGCTAAGTATATTGAAAAAAAATTTGGAGTGCAGAAATGTATTATCACTATAAGATTTTATTTTATGGTGTTTTTCCAATAAATTCCAGTCCTAAAGGAATGTCTTTAGTAGAGTTAGATACGAACCAGCAGTACTCAAAATCTGAAAATAAAGAAAAGAAATTTACTTTGTTTTATAAAATTACAGCATTTGTTGATGATTTTATCTCTTTCACATATAAGAAAGATATTAAAATCATATGAAAAATCGAAATCATAGCAAAACTCGCATGTCCTCCAGACATATACCAATCGATTAATTGCGATGTTAGTGTGTGTTCGTGTGTGCATCTTTATGTAACAAAAATTCATTAGATCGTCTTCTACCAGAAAGGTTCAACCTATTTTGACGTGATTTTTTTAAAGCCCTTATGGAACCCTTCGGAAACGCAAAAACAATGGCCTTCTATTAGACTTTGATGTATGGAAAAGTTAGGTAAAATCACATTCTCCATGCTTTTTGTACTATTTTTTTTGTAAGAAGACCGTAAAAACTTTCTTTTTGTTTGTATGGGGAGCTGGCAATTTTTTTCAGTTTTTTAATTTTTGTTAAAAAACGGATCAGTGCAAAATTTCAAGTTTCTACCTAACTTAGTTCTCGAGTTTCGTAAAGCTTTTGTATGAGAAATTTCAGGATTATATTGAACGATGTAAGAAAAGTGACAGTTCACCGCTAGGTCGATAAATATTTGTTTTTATACTCTATATGAGAAATGAGAATCAAATAGTAGTAAATATATTAGATTCAGTATACCGTTTGTAATACAATTTAGTAGAGTTCCTTTTCCAGTATATGACAAGGCTAAGTTCTTGAACGGGCAAATTTGGAACGATTTCTTCTTTCCCAATACAAACGAAACAGTTTGTTACAATTTCCTCGAAAACGCTGAGTCGTATTGATAAATTTATAAAGGTAAAATGTATTTAGAATGAGATTCTACATAACTCAGCAATACATAAAAATCCAATTGAATTTCTTCCTCCCCACACAGATGAATTATTTTAAATAAAACTTTTGTCTATCCTCATATAGAGTATGTGACAATTGGGCCCTGGCAATTGTAGCTTTTCTTATGTCATCAATTTAGCTTGATTTTTTGTCTGTTTGTCGGTCAGGGTCAAATTTTGTAATCTAATTTTAACCCACTTCCATCTATCCGATGGGCATAAAATTTTTCACAGATACGTAGCTCATAATATTTTCACTACATTGTCCTTGTAAGGATAACGGAAGGTTCTGAAAGTTAACGTCCTTAAATTGTCCGGAAAAAATCTCATCTGGGGGTTTATATGGTTACTAAATCCGATTCGGACGTTAAGAAGTCTGTAAGGATAAAGGAAGATCCTGTTAGGATGACGTGATTATACTCTTCCTCAAATTAGCCGGGAAAATCACATCTGGTGGTTTTTTGGGAATTTGATTTTGAAATCAAAAAGTCCGTATGGCAAGATATATTATATTCGAAGGCTAAAAAGTATGAGTTAAAAAAAAGAATAAAATTCTAAAAACAAAAGTACTGAAAAGAGAAAAAATAATATTTTTAGCGCTGTGTATCAGAAATAAATGTGAGATAGAAGCATAAAAATATAATAAATATTTATCTCGCTTTTACTTCTGATACACATCGCTTAAAAATTGTTTTTTTATCACATTTAAAAAAAAAAAAACTTTTTTCAAAAACTTTCTTCATTTTTTATACCCGTATGGTGAAACCAAAGGGTATATTAGATTTGCCTTACCGTTTGTAACGCCAAGATCCCGTCAACACACAAAAAAACGAATTACACCAGTGTGTTTCGAATCATAAAAATAATTAATTTTTGCATGTCCGTCCGTCCGTCTGTCCGTCCGTCTGTCTGTGGCGCGGATTGCGGGCGCACGGATTGAGCTAGAGACTTGAAATTTTGCGCAGATTCGTTTTTCGTAAAATGTGAGGCTAAGTTCGTTAATGGGCAAAAATGGACGATTAGGGGGGTACCCCCCATACGAACGAAATCATTTTTTGTGAATATCTCAAAAACAGTGCATTTTATCAAAAAAGTGCAATAACAAAAGTTATTTAGGATATGATTCTACATAAAACTCCCATACATCAAAATCCGATTGGTATAAGTTTTAAAAAATCTTATTGGAAAGTTTGACTTCAAAGTGGAATTTTGGTACAACTTTTCGAATTTTGATACGAATATCACCATACGGGTTTTCAATAATTGCCAGATTGGTAATTATAGCTTTTGTTATGTTTTTGTTTTGTAACTTATAATATTTTTCGATTATTTTTTCAATTGGTTTTTTTTCGCGAAAATTTTGTAAAATTTTTATCATAAAAACAATTATAAAACCTGTAGCCCGGCGGAGGTAAATTAGACGATATTCATTTTTTTAAATCGATTATTTCAGATGAACAATTTTGCAGAAAAGAATCATTCCAATCGGTTCGGCGGTATGTATCAACATTAGCTTTCATTTTAACTTACCGTGCCAAATGCAGATAGAGACGGTGCAAAAAATGGTACAACAACACCAGTTCCTTTTTGAGACCGTAGCATAATTAAAAGCAATAATTTCTGCACTCGTTTATCACATTTATACCATTCAGTAAAATAAACTGTCTCCGATATTGCAGTACTCTGTAAAATAAATACAATAACATTTCTTACAATTAAAGTATATAAAACTCTTATAATGTAGATATATTTATAAAATTACACTATCAGCAACGAAACTTCCTCCCAAACAGTACACAAACAGCTGAGCCATTGCTGCCATGTTGTAATTCACATACAAAAGTCTCTCGAATCCTGATGACTGGAAAAGAAGATTTCAAAGTCAATGAGTGCAACATTCGAATGACCAATAATTTAAGAAGATTACCAAAAGAAGATCAATGGAACTCATGCAAATAACAAGAGCTGCTGACACAAAATGCGCCATTATAGGAAAAGTGAATATGCTAACAGTTTCCTCACAAAGTGATATTATGGCATTTTGACGATGAATAATTTTGCACAATTTTCTGTAAATAATTTCGTTCTCCCTAATAGAGTACTTTATAGCTGTAAATATGAAATCACATATAGAACAGGGTTTTCACATATAAAAATATTATAAAAACAACCGTCAGTTTTTTGTATTGCTTCTTTGATGTCATGTTGAATAATATTGAACATTCCTGATATATATAGACATAAAGCGAAAAAGAAACCGTCATTGCCAGCGAATCCAAAAACTGTTACACACGCTGAATATTGTATGAAAATATAGGTTAATACGTAATACGGAAAATAGCCTAAGTCATATGGTGCTCTGAAAAATTGACATTTCAAACTTGTAGAGTGTTGAAAATTTATTTTATTCTGTTGAGGAATCTTACACAGTTTTAAAAGGTAACTCCAATGTAATGTTTCTTCCTTGGATGTTGTCAAAAAGCATTCCAAATAATGGCCGGAGGAAGTAGGATGTATTTGTCATGTTACCAAACAGGAATACCGTGAAACCAAAAATAAATGCAATTTGAGTTGATCGTTGTAGTATTTGTATCTTTTTATCGTCGTATTCTGAAAGAAAGTTTTTTTTTCTTTTTAACCGACTTCCAAAAAGGTAAAGGTTCTCAATTCGAATCGTATGTATTTTTTTTTATGAATGTTCAACTTTTTAATGTGTTGACCGAATTTGTTCATTCCAAAGAGAAAGTTGTAGAGAAAGTTCCTGGATGAGTGCCGCTGTAAGTCCCCCTCCCCTCCGTGGCCCTATGCCTTCATATCCCCCTCCCCTGCTAGATTCTACTTCGTTTAAGATATCGAGTTGAAATTTTTTGTGTTAGATTCTACATCGTTTAAGATATCGAGTTGAAATATATTGGAATTTTTCGGGAGATTATCAGCGAATTGTTTTGGGTCACTGTGTAATAACTTCGTATAAAAAAGTAAAAAAGAAAAAAAAGTTTATTGTAAATAGTACGTATATACATACCATCTAAGTATGCAGAATTCATTTTTTGCACAACATTTCTAATGCGTTGGCGAAATATAAACAAAATGAACAATTTCAATACTGTCACAGCTTTTGTCAATGATGGGCAAAATGCATCAAATGCAGTTACGAGGTCATTCAAATGTGTGAATGCATACCATAATTCCGAAACACTAAATATCGTTAAAATAACCCAATTTATAATCAATTTAATGACTTCATATGCTGTTAATTGAGATTCTGGCCAATAACCCAAAACCCCTAATGAGAATTTTGGTAATTTAAATAACATTTTTTTGATTGGCTGATCTCTAGCAAAAAAACCGCACTTCATTTTTTTTAAAGTTTAGTCAAATCCACTGTATGATGAGAAACTGATATATGATTGGAATTGGGAGTTTTATTTATAATATTTTTGATTTGTTGGTAATAAGCACTTTCATAAAACTAAAAATATTAGAAACTATAATTTAATCTTAAAAGTTTTAATTATTATTGTAGACCGAGCGTGGCACATTAATTAAAATTATGTTTTCAAATATTTTTACAAAAGTTCATAGTTGCCAGGTATGACAACAATAATTTCAAGTCTCTTTTTCTTCACATGTTTTATTGAAGTAAAGTTTTAAAAACTTTTATTTAGTTTTTATTGAAACAAATTTCACTCAAAATTTTAATTATTATACGAAACTTTGGTACAAACTCTTTTTGGAAATTTATTAGTCAAATAATTTGCTTATTGGTTGAGAAATTAAAGTGTAATCTAATACTGATTCAATTTAAAGCATTAAATCCTTATTGGACATTTTGTTAAGTCATTTGGGATTAATGAGCGTTATGAATATTTCAGATCAGTTAACATACGAATTGCATTAGAAAGTGTCATGCAATGAGACTAACATGAAGGTCTGATATATAATAAGGTTTATGCACTTTTTGGTTATGTAAATATCTTAGCAATATTTCGGATTTTTTTATTCAGTTTCTAGACATGATATCAGGTCAAAGTGGGTTTTTTTTATTATAGACATAATATTTAAGACACGGTATTATTTTATATTTTTTTTATATCCCACGTAATTAAATTCTGCGTTTCATAAGTCTAACGTTTTCTTGATCCAAAAATTTATCACACCACTCTCGTTTTAGATATTCGACTAAACGTTGTCGCGGAAAAAAAATTACTGTTCATTTACCCATTCATTTTTAAGGTTTTTCCATTAACAAATTAAATTTAATTTTTACTTGCCTTTATGAAAGCAAAGATTCATTGTTTATGGAAATGTTTTTATAGCCATTAACGACGTCCACTCTTTTAATTGGAACCTACTAAATATATGACATTGATCATGTTTTGAAAAAAGAGCCAATGTTTTGTTAATACACTTTTCGTCATTTTTCTATTTCGTCAGTTCAGTAATTTCAGGGATTTTAAACCTTAAATTCGATATTCAGTTAAACTTTAGCAGTGAAGCGTGTTGTAAAGCGTTATTATTATGGTTTAGCACAGACGTTTCAAGGCGCTCAAGCGTCAAAGGGGGCTTGCTGCATTGAAATGTCAACGCTGGTACATGCGGCAAAGCGCAATTGTGGTTCCACTATAAGACTATGTTTACACACAGATTGGGCATGAACATGGGACTGAACAAAACAGGCAAGACGAGGAAGTGGGGAACACCCCCCCTTCCTCGTCTTGCCTGTGTTTTGACAGTTTCGTTCAGTCCCATGTTCATGCCCAATCTGTGTGTAAACATAGTCTTAGAGCCTGTTTAGATTGGTTGAAATAGTCCACCTAATTCTGATAGAAACTGGCAGCATTAGGGCAAAGTGAGGTAGTGGGACTGAGAGACTGAGTCCCACTTCCTCACCTTCCCCTAATGTTGCCAGTTTCTGTCAGAAATAGGCGGACTATCTCAACCAATCTGAACATGGTCTAATAGAGTAATTAAGACAGATAAATGTGTATTCATCTTACAATCCTACAAAGTAAAAGAACAATTTTTTGCAATTTGAGGAAAACGATAATATCCCCATATTTAAAATATAATTTAGTGATTAATTAAACAATTTTCAATATAACAACACATAGCCATTGATTTATCTTGTTTATATTTAATTAAACTTATCGTTTTTACATACCAATTTTCTTTACAGAAATGTTTTTAATAATGTTATATAAGAAACTGCCGTACTGAGAATCTGAAATTTAAAAAAAAAGAAAATATTATCCATACTAGTGTAATGAAAAAACAGTTATGTTTAAAAATATGGCTAAAGTTCAGTTTAGCGACAACCCTAGTAGCACGATCATCATGAGCTCATCGATGAGCTCATAATCGCGAACAGGTGAAAGTCATGATGATTTTTGTTCTAGACCTGGGAAATATGGTCATCATGACTCGTCATTATATACTCATTTTTACTCATGATTCCTTCGATGACCTACGCATGAGCCTCTCGATGAGTATAATGGCGCGCCGTACTGATGATGTATTGATGACTGCTCATTGGTAAACTCATGGCTAGCCGAATTGGCTGCCTGATCAGTAAGCATTTTGATAAATTCATTATTTTTATGAATTCACCAAAATTGATGAACTCATGAAACCTAAAATTGAAGAACTGAAGCATACTAAACTTGATGAACTCATAAATTGCAGAACTGAAGCATACTAGACTTGATGGTCATCTTTCTCCAATTGCACTTTAACTGAGACTGAAGATATATCGTTTTCAAGCATTTCAGTTCCAGAGTGAACGGTAAAACCGAACGAACTTCGGAAACACATGAAGTGGGTTACGAATCGATGCCGAACGCATCGCCTCGTCGACATTACATGATCATTCAAAATTTCGTAAATATTATTTACATGATCAGTCATGGACGGCTCATGATGAGTCAAACTCAAAGCGTTTAAATCCATTTACTGTGAAGTTTTTTTTTCATAAATAATTCTGTATATAAGCACACCACCTTATGTTCGCTCAACACAACTGAAATACAACTGAATTGTGTGCGTTTTTCCTTTGATAGTGTAGGCTACTCATGAGCCAAAGTTGCTAGGTAATGACGCTAGAGATTTTTCGAGTACAGGGAGGGGTAGAGAGAAGCATCTCCTATCCAAAATGGGTATTTTTAGCTGTCGCTCACCCCCTTGCCCCCTCCAGGGGTCCATAAACTTTGTCAAATCACAAATTAACAAATCCTCCTTTTGCTGATTTTTTGGGGAAGAAAGCCTAGAAATCGGAAATCGGAAATCGGAAATCGGTTACGTTCAGGTCAGAAAGCATAAAGTCTATAGAGACTTAAGAACTGTGATACTAAGGGCGTGTGCGAAACGTTCTAATTGCATGCTAATTACCGTTCTAATTCCAGTTTTTTTTGGAAGGTTTCCAGTTCGAAGGGTGTGTTAGGCAACACGTCCTAAGGGTGTGTGCGAAACGGTCTAATTACATGGTAATTCTAGTACGTCTTCATACTAGAATATATTGCAAATTCGAAACATTCCGCTAAAAAACTAGAATTAGAACGCGGGAATTGGCATCAAATTAGACCCAGAGCACACGCTCTAAGTAGGACCGTCTATTAACACGAATTTAGAAGAGTCTATTAGGCCAGTTAGAACAGTTTTTTCAGTAGATTATAAAAGTCTGAGAACATTATTGTATAAAATCTCTCGGCATCTAGGATTTTATTATTTTTATTTTGATAATTTTAGGGCTTAAGGACATATGGTAGAATTATTTTCTGTTTTTGTTTCTATCGAAATGTTAACCGACTTCAGTTATTTTAACAATTGTTTAATTATTCGTAACAATGAATTAAATTTTCAAAGTTTTTCGGGCTCGTTTTTCAATTTGGCGGCCATTTTTATACGCCCGGTTGTCCACTCTCTTAGTTAAGTACAGTTAATTACCAAATTTAGTGGATTAACACATCAATTTTTACTGGTTTTTGAATTTATTACGTTAAAACTGATGTTCTTTACGCGTGATCTTTACAAGTACCTATATATATAAAAGACAACGTCTGTCTGTCTGTCTGTATGTCCGGACTTGGCTCGAAAACCACTGAACCGATTTTAATGCGGTTTTTTCTTATATGCTGCTTAGACATTTGGTGATGTTCCTATATGCTGCTTAGACATCTGGTGCGATTATAGGCTACACAGTAAAAATTTTTGTGAAATTTCCTATGTTCAGCATAGTGATTTTTTACAAAAACTTTCTGTAAAATTACAAAATTTTGTGAAATTTTAAGAATTTGCGTGTAATTTAAAAAAGAATGTAAATCTTACAACCCACAATTTGTATTTTTTACTTTTTACATACAAAAAGACTAAAATTAAATTCAGTATGTAAAATCACATTTTATTTGTGTGAAATTCAATTCTCTGTTGTAATTTCGCAACTTTGGAAACACGAAGATTCACACAGAAAAGCGGAATCCGTCTTTTGTCATTGTCATTCGTCTAGTAAACGTGGCCGGCTATTCTTGCGTAAAAAACTAATGTAACTTAATAAATAACGTATATTTTTTGCAAATTTAAGTAAAATGTATATTTGTTGGAATTGTGAAAAGAAGTTTCTAAGAGTCGATAGTTTTTTTTAAACATCAATCAACACATAGATTGGACCATAACCCCACTTTTAAGTGCGTTGTAGCGAATTGCGGCCAAACTTTCTCGAAATATGAAAGTTACAAATCTCATGCTCGTAGAAATCACCGAATTTCTGAATCCAGAAGCAGCCAGCAGGGAACATTGAGTTTAGTGCAATTTAAATGCAAATCTGTTGGAAGATTTTAATTTAATATATAAATCATACACAGAAAAAAATAATTGGTTTAACAAAAAAAAATTCGTAAATATTACTGAAGTTTGTATATACTTCGTAATATTAACAAATTTTAGTAACTATACGAAAAAATATTTGTTAATATTACGAAGTATATACAAAACTTCAGTAATATTTACGAATTTTTTTTTGTTAAACCCATTTTGTAAATAATACAAAATTATTTTTTTCTGTGTACCCAGTAAGTGATAAGCAAATAATATAAGTTATTATAATAATTGACTTAAAAAAATTTAGATTGGAACAAAATTTTAAGAGATTGAACCACCAGGACCTTTGCCATGGTGCGCTACGATTGGTAACTTAACAGTTTTAATTTTATGATTATTATTTCAAAGAATATGTTTTACAGAAACTGAAAACGGACTTGTTTTTATGTCATGGGTGATGGTGAAATAATTAATTCGGAATCAAGCAGTTTTCTAGAAGCTTTTGTACAAACTTTTATTTCGTTCTTTGTCTTAAATATTGAGTACCCAGAAAAGGCTTCACAAACGTTGGAGTTTATACAACGATATTTCTTTGGGATTTATGTCGACCAGGGAAAAAAGAAAAAATTAATGGCGATGAGCAAAGTTATCAGGCTAATTGATTCAATAATTAATAATTAAGAATAAACTAAAAATATGAAAATCAAAATGAACTGAATTTGTTATATGTAAAAAATCACAAGAAACTAAATTTATATATGTAAGAATCAGAGTTGGGCGGATTCAATTCAAAATTGAATGCATTCAAAATTCCATTCCCATTCACTTACTGAATGGTATTTGAAATTGTCACTCCATTACCATTCAGTAGTGAATGGTAATGGCCAAAAAATTCAACTCTCCATTCACTGAATGGGAATGTCAATCCATTTCCATTCCCATTCGATTTGAGTTGATATTTTATGATTTTAAGTGAATGGTAATTCAATTTAGTCAAATGATTTTTTTATATGGAAAAATGCTCGAAATCGATCGAAATGAGGGAAAAGTTAATTTGCCTCAAAACGACAGGACCGATTTTTATGATCCATATCACATTGGATAGGGATCAGTGTGGCCTATAGTACTAGATATGAGGCATTCTGGAAAAACCAAAATGGCGGCTGTTAGACGCCATTTTGTCCAAATTACCCCTATAAAGGCCCATCAAGATGGGTATCAAATGAAAGAGCTCTGGAAGAAACTTACAAATATCTATATCATGGGTATCAAAAAACCAAAATGGCGGCTGTTAGACGACATTTTGTCCAAAATACCCCAATAAAGACCCATCAAGATGGGTATCAAATGAAAGAGCTCTGGAAGAAACTTACAAATATCTATATCATGGGTATCAAAAAAACAAAATGGCGGCTGTTAGACGACATTTTGTCCAAATTACCCCAATAAAGACCCATTAAGATGGATATCAAATGAAAGAGCTCTGGAAGAAACTTATAAATATCTATAACATATTTATCAAAAACCAAAATGGCGGCTATTAGACGCCATTTTGTCCAAAATACCCCAATAAAGACCCATCAAGATGGGTATCAAATGAAAGAGCTCTGGAGGAAACTTATAAATATCCATAACATGGTTATCAAAAAAAAAGAAAATGGCGACCAAACACCGTAATAAAGATCCATCAAGATGGGTATCAAATGAAAGAGTTTGGGAGGAAACTTATAAATCCCTATGTTTTATTTTTTTTTTGAAGAAACAATTGACTTATTTTTTATTTTATTCAATTTTGCTTTCATTATCACTAATTTTTCATGAAAGCAAAATTGAATAAAATAAAAAATAAGTCAATTGTTTCTTCAAAAAAAAAATAAAACAGGGATTTATAAGTTTCCTCCCAAACTCTTTCATTTGATACCCATCTTGATGGATCTTTATTACGGTGTTTGGTCGCCATTTTCTTTTTTTTTGATAACCATGTTATGGATATTTATAAGTTTCCTCCAGAGCTCTTTCATTTGATACCCATCTTGATGGGTCTTTATTGGGGTATTTTGGACAAAATGGCGTCTAATAGCCGCCATTTTGGTTTTTGATAAATATGTTATAGATATTTATAAGTTTCTTCCAGAGCTCTTTCATTTGATATCCATCTTAATGGGTCTTTATTGGGGTAATTTGGACAAAATGTCGTCTAACAGCCGCCATTTTGTTTTTTTGATACCCATGATATAGATATTTGTAAGTTTCTTCCAGAGCTCTTTCATTTGATACCCATCTTGATGGGTCTTTATTGGGGTATTTTGGACAAAATGTCGTCTAACAGCCGCCATTTTGGTTTTTTGATACCCATGATATAGATATTTGTAAGTTTCTTCCAGAGCTCTTTCATTTGATACCTATCTTGATGGGCCTTTATAGGGGTAATTTGGATAAAATGGCGTCTAACAGCCGCCATTTTGGTTTTTCCAGAATGCCTCATATCTAGTACTATAGGCCACACTGATCCCTATCCAATGTGATATGGATCATAAAAATCGGTCCTGTCGTTTTGAGGCAAATTAACTTTTCCCTCATTTCGATCGATTTCGAGCATTTTTCCATATAAAAAAATCATTTGACTAAATTGAATTACCATTCACTTAAAATCATAAAATATCAACTCAAATCGAATGGGAATGGAAATGGATTGACATTCCCATTCAGTGAATGGAGAGTTGAATTTTTTGGCCATTACCATTCACTACTGAATGGTAATGGAGTGACAATTTCAAATACCATTCAGTAAGTGAATGGGAATTGAAATTGAATGGGAATTGAAAACGCCCGACTATGGTAAGAATCAAAATGAACTAAATTTATATATAATATGTAACGAAAAAGCAAAATGAACTGCATTTATTTATGTAAGAAAGAAAATGAACTGAATTTATATGTAAAAAACGAAATTATTTGAATTTTTTATCTGTAAAAAAATTAAAATGAACTGAGTTACCTATATGATATAACATATGTATTATAAAACAACAAAATAAACATATTTTTTGTGTGAAATATTTTTTTCCTTTGTCCAATGTAATTTTAGCACTAAATTTGTGTACGACTCATCTACTTTTTACATCAGATATTTGAAAGGAAATAAGTTCAAACGACAATACTAAAATTAATTTACAATTTAAGTATTGTAAAACTTTATAACAGTTTTTTAAAAAATTGGAAATTTCACATTCTAAATATTTAATTTTACTCTTTAAGGATGTAATTTTACTCTTAAAGGATGTAATTTTACATTTTTGGCATGTAAATTCACATTTAAGGTAAGTAATTTTTTGAGATTTGAAATTGAATTTCACAAACTAATTATGTAAATTTTGCAAAATTAGTTTGTAATTGTACATACAAAAAGTGTACAATAATTTTACATTCTCAATTGTAATTTTACAACAGGTATGTAAATTTACAAGTGATGTGTAAATTTACAACATTGAGTGTTGGCACCTTTTTTGCCAACACTGAATGTTGTAAATATTTTTTACTGTGTATGTATTATTTTGCTACAGTCCCGCGTTTTTCCCTTACAATCAATCCCTAGTTTTAAATGTGAAAAAAACAGTAGATTACTCGGCGTAAAGAAACGGACACAACACTGCTTGGTAGACCCTTTTAATATTTTAGACTTTTTATTAGAATAATTAATTGACAGTTTAGTATAATTTTTACTTACCGTTCCAAACGTTGGCACAGAAGGGGCAAAGAATGGGACATTGATTCCAGTTCCTTTTTGTGATCGCACCATAGCCAAAAGTAACATTTTTTGAATTCGCTTATCACATTTATACCAGTCACAGAAATAAATCGTTTGCGCAATTTCTGTGCTCTGAAATTAATTGGATTTTTGAAACATTACATCATAGTCCACTCTATATTGAATATTTACACTGTCTGCTATAAAACTCCCTCCGAGGCAAAATAAGAATAATTGAGCCAGTGCTGCCATGTTGTAGTTTACATACAAGAGCCTTCCAAAACCTGAAGACTTTTGAAAAAGTATTTACTTTTTCAATCATCAATTTTCTATATGTTAAAAACCTCTTACCAAAAGAAGATCAATTGAACTCAAGCAAATAACGAGTGCTGCTGACAAAAAATGCGCCATTATAACCACAGTAAATAGACCAACAGTTTCCTCACAAATTGATATTATAGTATTTTGACGATGAATAATTTTGCACAATTTTCTGTAAATAATTTCGTTCTCCCTATCAGAGTACTTTATAGCTGTAAATATGAAATCATAAATAGTGACAGAGAAAATATAAGAATATAGGAAAAAAAAATTTTACCTTCAGTTTTCGGTATTGTTTCTTTGATCTCATATTGAATAACATTGAATATTCCGGATATGTAAAGACAAAGAGCAAAAAATAAACTATCATTTCCTGCAAATCCGCACACTGTAGTTATCGCTGAGTAATTGTAAATAATCGAGGTGAGGATATAGTTTAAAATATTAGTTGCATCATATGGTGTCCTAATTGATAAGAAAATATTGAAAATCAAATACTGAAATGTAAAAGATTCTTTTTAGTAATTTTACACAGTTTTAAAAGGTAATTCCAATGTTATATTTTGTCCATGAATCCAATCCCGAAATATTCCAGCAATTGGCTGCAGTGCAAAAGATGCTGATGTTAGATTTCCAAATGAAAATACACAAAAACCAAAAACAAGTCCAACTCTGGATGATATTTGAAGGATCTTAATTTTTGTATCATTAGTTTCTGAAGGCAAATTAGGAAATATTTAATTAGTTTTTGTTCACATTTCTAATTTCTGTGCACAACGTTAACCACTAATTTTTAAGATCTTGAAAATTATAAGGTTTATTGGTCAGTAATTTTGAATAATATTTGCTTCTCTCGAAACGGATTTTCTATTCATTTGTATGGATTTGTGATGGCGAACGATTGATTATATGATATATTTCCGAATTTTAAAAGAAGAAAATTTTATTCAAAACCTTCTGTATATTTCTAATTTTTTGGAACATTATAAAAAGTAAATATCTAGTTTTGAAGTAAAAAACATAAACTACATTGCCATCAGCTACTGAAAACGGTCGGATATTGTTACAAAAATTATAGTTGATTTTGTTTCCATTAGAATTTTTAGGTTGGAATTTTTCGCCCATCTAAGCTTGTGTGACTGTCTGTTTGTCTGTTCGCTTAAAACTCGAGAACCGATTAGAATGAAACTTCCAAGAGAGTCTACTAGCGTCAATGGGCGGGTTTTAGATCATGGGTCAACCCAAGGTTCCCCGTCTTTCTTACACTTTCCTCAATTTATGAACACTGCTCTGTGTTTTCTTGTTCGTTCGCCTATAACTTGAGAACCACTAAAGCGAATAGGATGAAACTTTCATGGAAGTTTACTGGCATCAAGGACCATATTTTAGCGCCGGGGACGAGGAAGTCGAAGGCCGACCCTAGGGTAGAGGTTGGACCGCGGTAATTAAAATAATCTGAGCTGGTAACATTAAACAACAATTACAAAGCATTCCACCCCAACCTAAATTTTTAATCCACCATAACCTCAATTTTCGATATCGGCCATGTTCAAATTTATCGGCTCCATGTCGCATACCAACTGATTTCAGTAGGCGCGGTCAGGCAACAGCGATATCGGAGTCGGATCATTATCAGTAGCTGATGGCAGTGTTGCATCGCGTTAAGGGTTCTATACACAAATAAATAAATTACACTAAAAACAACAAAATATGTTATGACTTGGTATTATTGTCATCAACTTGTTTGGTCATTGAAATGTTATAAAATTGTAAGAAACACAAAAATGTAGTTGTTCTGTGCATACCTTCAAAATATATTGTCTTGATTTTTTCTATTATTTGCTTAATTTTTTTCCTTTGAGCATATAAAAGTGTCATTTTCAATACCGTAACACCTTGAGTCATAGCTGGACAAAATGTACCAACAACTTCTAAGAGGTCGTTTGATTTTTTGAATCCATATAAAATTTCACTTAGACAACAAATTGTCAGGATTAGCCAATTCAAAGCAAATTTTATCACTTCCGTAGTGGTGACATCGTTTTCAGGCCAAAGTCCTATGAATCCTAATGAAAACTTTGGCACGTAAAATAAAGTTTCCGCCAATGGTTGGTTTCGTTTAAAATAACGCAACTTCATTGTGGCATTAAAACTTAAAACTGAAATACAATCATCTTTTTTTTTAAATTAATGGATGATCGATGTTGTACTGGACTGTAACTTTTTCTTGTGGTCGGCGTTGTATAAATAAAAAACTTATAACATCTTGCTGGTTCGAATGTTCGATAATGACTGAACTCTTGTGAGAGTGAGAGAGCACGGCTTACCATACCGGCCCCCTTGAAAGGCTCGAACTTTCAATTTGAAAACAACATTTTTTTTTGTTTGTACAACTTAACTGTAAATATAAGTAAGTAACGAAATAACAATAATTCTTAGTTATATGTGGCTATTCTATGTTCTATTAGAAATTCTCAATTTTTGTTATTTAACGTAATGTGACCGACATCAAATAATAGATATAACCGAAATTAATTTTTTTTTAAATTAAGGTAAATTCAAAGGTAGTTTTGAAATTTTCGAAATCGCACGCTTAATCGTGCCTGCTTTAGTACGGATTAATGCGACTCGAGCCTTAAGGTCTGGTCCTTTGGCAACCTCGAGAACGACTCCCATCACCCATTTAGTTGATGGTAACTTGTCGTCTGCTATGAGAACAGTGTTGCCGGAGACCTCAAGCCAAAAATCACTGAAATGAGGAGAAAAAATCTCAAAAGTCTCCGAAATTATAGACAAAAATCGCTAGTTTTGAGACTTTTTTTTAATGCATATTTAAACATATATCTTGTTTTCAAATCGCTTTTATTCTTTGTTTTTAACAATAATAAAATATAATAATAAAAAAAAACAACTTTGTCTTCTTAAAAAAACACAAAAATAAAAAATTGTTAAGTTCTTATTAGAAAAATAATAACTAAATAGACTTCAAGTCAAAATATCTACATAAAATTTACTCACATCTGAGATCAAAGATTTAATTCAATTTTCATTAATTTTTTGCATTTTTATCAAATGTTTTACGTAACATAAATGTAAAAAATTGTGAAAAATATGATATTTATTAGAAAAATTTTCAACAAAGTTTTTTTTCTTAGAAACTTCTGAAAAACACTGAAAATCTCCGAGAAGTCGCCAAAAGACCACTAAAATCTCAAATCTCAACACGTGCTTTTCAAGGCATGAAAGTCGCTAGAAATGAGATAAGTCGCTGAAAATGGCAACACTGTATGAGAACGACATCATTTACTTCTAGATTCGGTTTTTCGTCTTGCCACTTTTGACGCTGTTGGAGTGAATGGATATATTCGATCGAGAACCTCTTCCAAAAGTGTTTTGTCTTTTGACTGATTTTTGCCAATTGGACAATCGGTTTTGGGGAATCTCAATCAGAGATGGTTCCGCCGGGGCGACTATTGGACCACCAGTCAAAAAGTGTCTTGGGGTCAGTGGCGATGGGTCGTTGGGATCGATGGATAATGGCGAAAGGGGTCTAGAATTCAATATTCCTTCCACCTGAACAATGAGAGTGTGCAGTTCTTCGTAAGACAGACAGACATTGGACGCGACACGTTTTAGATGATGCTTGAGAGACTTTACCGAGCTCTCCCACAGCCCTCCAAAATTAGGAGCTCGAGGGGGAATGAACCTCCATACAATTTCTTGTACCGTGCAAAATTGTTGAATTTCCCTGAACTCGTTCTGTTCATTGAAAAGTCTGTACCATTCTCGAAGTTCATTACGCGCGCCAACAAAATGTGAATGGGCAGGGAGCAGAATTTGATGTTTCATGTCGTATTCAAAATCCGAATTCTGCAGTCTGCCTCCCACGCGTAGTACTTCGTGAGAGTCGATGAATGGTTTATTTCAGTATTAGTTTTCCAAAACTTGCTGAACGTTTTTTAAACTATTTTAGTGGTAAAATTGGTCCGTTATTTTAAGAAATACTTGAATATTAGTAGTATTTAAATGGAATAAAATCGATGTAAATACACAGTTAAAAATAATTACATCAAGATAATGTAAAAGCCATAAGGGATGAAAAAGTGCCCCCAGAGATAAAATAGAAGCTTTAATTTGCCACCATTACAATAAATGCATAATTTCTCAAAATTTAAGTTCAAAAAATGAGTTTTCGGAGAAAAAATAAAATAAAATCTATAGTTAAAAAACGGCCTAACGGATTTTGATGAAACAAGTCGCAATTTCTTCGTTAAAAGTCTTAATTTTTGGCATTGTTCGAAGTTTAAGTGAACGTCGAACAGTTGTATTAAAATTCCACTTTGAAGTCAAACTTTCCAAAAAGATTTTTTAAAATTTATTCCAATTGGATGTTGATGTATGGGAGTTTTATGTAGTTTAATGTAGAATCATCAAGTCTCTAGCTCACTCCGTGCGCCCGCAATCCGCGCCCCAGACAGACGGACGGACATGCGAAATTCAATTTTTTTTTTATCATTCTAAACACACTGGTGTTATTCATTTTTGTGTGTGATGACGGCATCTTGGCGTTACAAATGGTAAGACAAATTTAATATATCCTTTGGTTTCACCATACGGGTATAAAACCACCTTGATCCATTGGTGGGATGATACCTTTCTTACATAATCAAACCTCATATGCCAAATATAAGCGGGTATAATATTGGAAGTTTTTAAACAAAAATACAGTAATCCCCCGCTTTACGGACGGGATGCGTTCTACGGAAACTGTCCGTATATCGAAAATCCGTAAAACGAAACCTATTTTAGTATGAGATTGTACTGGGAATAAATAAATGTGTTCCAATCAATAGAAATGTCCGTAAAACGAAACCTATTTTAGTATAAGATCGTGTTAAAAATAGATAGATGCGTACCAAAAAAATCCGTAATACGAAACACATTAGTATAATATATTAAAATAATTATTTAACCACTAGAATAATGAGAAAACTATATAATTATAGAAAAAAAATATTTATACTACTTGAAATGGAGCATAAATCAATTGAATATGTTAAAACCAACAAAATATTATGGGACAAATCATGCCGCGGACAAAAAAACGTAGCTGTTTCTACGTAGGTTTCTGCTAGTTTCGTCAGAATTCAAATTTCATTGTGGGACAGAAAGCAGATTCTGCTTCTGCTTCTGCTGCTGCTTCTGCTTCTGCTTCTGCTTCTGCCTCTGCTGCTGCCTCTGCCCAATTGGAGTTCTCGCTTAAGAATAGCAAATAGATTTTTTAAAAATACACCGCACTGCAGTTTTTTATTGCCTTTTTTTAGTTCTCTTTTGTGTAATACACGAAATGTGTCAGAAATTTCGGAGAAATTAAGTATGTACATTTACAATAAATACAACATAATTATGGAGGACTTTTTCTTGATTTTTTTCTGTGATTCAAAAAAAAAAATTGTTTTTGTCCGTAATACCGAATTTTTTTATCCGTATAGCGAATTTGTTCCTATATTAGTCATGTCCGTAACTTCGAATTTCCGTAAAACGAGCGTCCGTATAGCGGGGGATTACTGTATTTGAAAACTCAAGAACTAATTGAAGTATTTTTTTCCAAACAATGAAACTAAACGAAATGTATCTCTGCTTTATTATTTTCTATAACTTAGAAACTAAATTCAGAGAAAAGCATTGTTTCACTAAGTTAAAAATAAGAACTGTTTATTTTTGATACTCAATGCTTTAAGAAGATTATATGATTTCGTAATTTATAAAAGATTTGCAATTATATTTCCTTCTTTATCATCCAATTTCTAAATTTCTGCATTATTTTATGATGTTTAAATTTGCTTAAAATTGATGATTCTGCTGAAATCCGCTTTTATTCTAAGAAGGTATTGAGTAAAGTTATGTACGACCCAGCATTTCGTAAAATCTGTAAAAAAAATATAAATATTACTATATTTATATTCATACATAAAAACAAATATAGATATTTTCGAGTATGTGCTTTTGAAATTGATATCATTAGAGTAAAAAGTAGTATTGCTATCGTGTCGAATTGCATCTCAGCGTGGAAACTCTATATATATTTATAGTTACCTTTCCGAATGCAGGTAATGATGGCGAAAAGAACGGCACATCTATTTTCTCCTCGATGGTTGCTCTTATCATCATTATAAGGAGCATCTTCTTTACTTTCCCATTGCATTTGTACCACTCGCTTAAGTAGATTGCTTCCTGAATTCTGCAACTCTGTGAGAAATGAAATTTAATATTCCATTGGAAATGCACTTTGTATGCTCTCAAGCACAAATTGATGGGATCCTATTATCTAGACTACATATTTAGATGCATATCTAATAATTCATATCTTACATTTTCCGCCACATAATCCCCACCTAAACAATAAAAAAATAGCTGTGTCAGTGCAGCCAAATTGTAATTTGCATACAAGAAATATTCGATTCCGTTTGACTGAAATGATTTTGGGATAAAAAAGCATTAAATCAACAGATTAACATTTTGAATATTTTTTTCAATTTTACAAGAATTAAGTCAATAGAACTAATGCAGATTATGAATCCGGCTGATAGGAAATGCATTATGATAATTTTACAGTAAATTTGTTTCACTTCCTTGCATATTGACAATATTTTTATATTGACTTTTATTAAATCCCTCAGTTTTATGCATATCTCCTCATTTGCCAGGTCCGAAGCGGTTTCTCCTGAAAAAACGAGAAATACGATAAATTAAGCATAAAGTGTAAAAAAGAGAGTTGCAAATCAAAACATTTTTGAGTCTGGGTCGGTTCATGGGTAAATTGGGTTTCTGGAATTCCCAGATTTTGATTTTGAAAAGTTCCAAATTTTTATTCTGTTTTTGAGTTTGGTTTCTAAAAATTCCATTGTTTGACTCTGGTTTTGGAAAGTTCATTGAATTTTGGTCCAACAATAACGTTACACCATTATGGATATGAAATTCGAAGTGAAATATTTCATAAAGGGGGTAAATATTTCATTACATAGATTATTTCATTGCAATCCGTGGGAAATTCTTCATGAAATTAAGTAAAGAAAAAAACAGACTACAAGTCCACTTGGGTCGGGATGGAGTTTTCTCCAAATTTTATAAAAATTGCAAAAAAAAAAAAGAATGAAATGAGTTAAAAATAATTAAAAACAAAATTAAAAAAGGCCTTTATTTAACAAAATGCACTAAAAAGGGAAAAAAAATTTTTTTTGGTCACTGTGTACCAGAAATAAAGGCGATATAAATAGTTATTTTTTTATGCTTTTATTTGGCGAGGTACACGAAGCAACTTTCGGTCATCAGGATGCCTCAGCCTCACCAAATTGTAGGAAAGAAACGAGTGCGGCAAGAGGAGTGTTCTTCACGTCTTATTTTACGCACACAAACGAAGTCGCTCGTGTAGCACGTCAGCATGCATGTGTGCGTAATTTCATTGAGTCAATCGGTGCTTAGCCACCGACTCGTAAACATATCCCAAAAAAAAAAAAAATTTTATTTATTTTTCAGGTAGGTAGGAAAGAGTAAATGCCATACTAAATTACCAGTCCTTATTTTTCTATTGTTGGCAGTTTCTATTTTTGCAATTGATGTTGCCTCGGTGCTAGCTAGAAAGGGCATGAGCTGGAAATACAACACATATATGAGAACCACACACACATGAGCGATCGCTTGTTGTACACAAGTTTTTCCTACTAAAAACTGAAGAAGCGTGTACGTCGGAAAGACATTTTGAGGAATAAAAGTCGCCGTGACGAGAAGAAGCGTGTACGTTCGCACTATCTCGCTTTTATTTCTGATACACAGTGACCAATAATTTTTTCTTCCTTTTTAGAGATTTTTTTTAAAACAAAGCTTCTATTAAATTTTTTTTTAATTTTTTTTTATTTGATCCTTTTTAGTCATATCGTATTTGATTAGAATGAATAAAATTTTAAAATGACGACTTCTTTTGCCACGTTGGTTTTTACTTTTTAGTCTTTGAATATATATCCTTGTCTTTGAGATATCCTTACCGACTTCTTAACATCAGAATCGGATTCAGCGGCCCCAAAAACCCCCAGATGAGATTTGTTTCGGGAAAATTTGAAAGTTTCTGTAACTTTATTGTTACAGAACCTTCCCTTATCCTTAATAAGGACGTGGTAATTAAAATATGGTATTGTCCTTTGACTTACATATGTGTGCAAAATTTCAAGTCAATCGGATGGGTGGAAGTGAGTCAAAATTAGATTGCAAGATTTGACCCTAACAAACAGACAGAGAGACAAACAGACAAAGAGACAGATACCAAGGCCAGCTAAATAAAAGCTTTTACAAAACTAATGTTATTAAAAAAATTGTTGTGAGCGACATGAAAGATATATTAGTTTTTTTTTGCATATTTATAACAAAATATCTCCGGAGCAAAAACTAATTTCTTTCGGGATTACTTATATAAAATTTAACAAGCTTTTCTTGCAACAACAGAACTATCCAAAACTTTAGTCTACTCAATATTTAAATCTTTTAAGCATATGAAGTTCACTAGATTGCAAAATGTAAGGTAATTAAATGGAAAATCCTTCTTACCATCGATATTTGTTAGTAAATCGTTCAACTTCCTCTGGATATACTGATATTGTGCTGAGATGCATAAGCAAAGCGATATGAAAAAGCCATCAATGCCACAAAATCCAAAGACGGTTACAGTGCCAGAATAGCTAAGCAGCATATACGTTAAAATATATATTTTTAGATCATTTATACTGTATGGTGCACTGTAATACATACAAAGTTCATGTTAGTAACGAAGGTCTTCCAATACTCAATTTACATGCAATCAACTTACGAAAATTTGAATGGCAGTTGGAATTTCATGTCGCTATCATGCAAATATCTAATGACATTTTCAATAATCGGTCGCAATGAATATAAAATATTCGTACATTCACTGACTGTAAACAATGCCAATGTAAACATATTTGCTTTTAACGTATTAGTAATAAGAATTTCCGATGTGGTTCTATCAAATTCTGAAAAGAGTTATGATATATTTAAGAGCGATATAAATGTCAGATTGATATTCAAAAAAAAATCTAAAATAATCTATTCTTTCCAGTGATTTTTCTTTTGGTTGAAGATAAATCTTTTAGTTTTATGTTTTAAATTTAATATTTACCGATGTTACCGCTTATTTCACGGATATTGGAAATTAAAGTGTATATCCTTTTCCGATATTTAAGCAGATAAAAGAGTTTCAAACCGGTGACGACTTTAGTAGTACATGGACAAAATGCATCAAGCGCCAAGGACATGTGTTTCAAATTCAAAATACCGTATGTAACTTCTCCCAAGCAAGCAACAAATAGAAAAGTGGCATTAAAAGAAATCTTGAGGGATTCTACGAAATTCAACTTTTCTTCTGGCCAAAATCCTAGAAAATGTAAATTAAACTTCGGTAGGAGAAAAATGTTTCTCTTAATTGATTCACTTTTCCAGATTTTCCACTTCATCTTTTATGTGAGTATCTAGAATAAAAAGTTTTTCAAATGTTTTAATTTTAATCATTATTCTTATTCTTTTACTTAAAATTTCCACAGTCTCGAAATAATATTTGAATATATTTATGTGCACATTTTATTTACAAAATACCAGTTGTGATCAACACAAAACTTTCTTCTGCAACTATTTAGCTACTATCTGCAACTATTTATAACTCTGCACAGACAAATACAGTCTGTGTCAGAAGAAAAACCGCGTTTTTTTTACAAAGTAGAAAAGATATTTAGTCACTTTTTGTTTTACATTGAAGGACTTTTCAAATGACAAGTCGCAAGTATTTAATATGCCGTGTATTCTCCATCGTTGTCAAGTATGTACCTTCTTGGCATACTTTCAACCAGTTTTTTGCGTAATCCGTGGACAAAGAGGACCAAATTTTTGGAATAGTGCATGGCTCCTGCTTCAAATTGTAGACAGGCTTTCCGGCGAGATTCATCTTCATAATCCCCCAAATACTTTCGATGGGGTTCGTATCTGAGGATTGGGAGCACCAGCCCATTTTCATGACGCAATTTTCCTCTTTCCAGGTCTTGGAGAAACGGATACGATGTTTCGGGTTATTATCTTCTTGTAAAACCCAGTCTTCATTTTTCCATGTAAACATCTTTTTAAACCTTTTTTTTTTTGACCGATTTCAAAAGTCCACGTTTGTTAATTTTGACCATTTTCTCTGCGTTCAAATTTTCGATAAGAGCTCCAAGCAAGCGAACCCGAGCTCAGAGCAGCATCCCCAAGCATTGACCATTACCGGATGTTTAACAGTGCGCTGTAAATGTGAACTTCTTCGATTTCTTAATTGCTTTTGCAGCCGCGGAATACGACAATTTTCGTCCACTTGGGTGTGAACATAAAAATACTGCCTCGTTACGCTTTGAGTACATCGCGCTCATTTTTGTTAAGTTGCGTTCACTACGAGGTTTCAAGCGACACTAAAATTGATCAAGCCCTCTGGTGGCACGATCGTGACCACAAATGCCCACGCACATATCTTTTCTCTCTTTCGCCCGGCGCTTCAACCAGTTTCCGGTCTTGGCCTGCCGCAATGTCTCTCGCCAGAGGTCTTGGTCACGTGCCGATGTCCTCCAGTTTTGCATTCCAATTCTGTTGGCATTCTAGTCAATGCTGTCTTGTTATCTGAGGCTGAGTCTTCCTCGTTGTCTTGTTGTTAATAACCCACCACAGAAAACATATCTTTTGTACTTTGCAAAAAACCCGGTTCTCTTCTTCTGACACAGACTGTATGTAAAAACTAATATTTTTTCAAATATTTTGTGAACCGTTAGAGATACGTAAAAACCAATACAGGAAATTTTATTTTCTTAGAATTTGATTCTATGCATTTTCCTAAAAGGCGTTTAGTTTCCGAGAAACTTTCAAAAAAGCTTTTTTCAAATATTTTGAGAACTTTGGAGATACGTAAAAAGCACTAAAGGTAAAAATGTAGAAAATTTTATATCCTTTAAATATTGTTATTTTTATTTTTTTACCAAAAGCGCATAGGTTTATATTTTTTTTTTCCAAAAAAATGTGCTTTTTCAAACAAACAAAAAATTGTGTGGACCATTGTGTGGACCATCCACTTTTCTAAAAGTTGATAAAAAACTACGATTTTTTTTCAAGTGTTCACAAAAAATTTCAAGTCGCTAGATTAACGTGTTCTCGAGTTATTTAAGATACGTAAAACTGATAGGCTGACAGACAGATGTACGGACATCCTCAAATATTATCTGAAGTGGATTCCGAATTGATCAGAAAGTTTCTATCTGTCCCCGTTCTCGAGTCGGTCTCCGTCATGAATACAATACTTTCCCTCTATAGAAGACGAATGTAAAACGTGGCGCTTTTTAGTTAAACTTCAAATACATGCAGAAAACTTTTGTTGATTTTTTTCCTTTTCAAATCTAAAATACAAATATATCAAATAGACTTACGTAAACAAAGTTACATTCTGTAATCAGGATGTTTCAAAGTGTGATTAAGATGTTACAAGATAAAGTTGGATTTTAAGTGGGTGTTTTGTTAATTACACTACGATAAATTCTAGTTTAGAATTTATTTAACAGTTGCAATTGCAATGTAACGTATTTACATAAAACAATTTCCTAACTTTGTTTTATGTGAAATTGAATAATCTCAAACCAAATAAAATCATGCTTCATATCAACAATTTACCACGTTTAAATAAAACTAAATAAATCATTTCTTTCCATTACATGTTATGATATTTTCACAACAAGAATTTACAGAAAATAGTAACTTGCCTTTAATATTTGTTTATGTTTTTTGTCTGTGTAAAAAAAAAAATACACAATAGTACTCCTATTTCATACGCAGGGCGAGTTTTGCCATGCAGCTTACAGGTCAATTAAAAACAGTGAATATTAAGGAAAAAAAATAAGAAGCTTTTTCTAAAATTGATAGTTTGTGAAATATCGTAAAAACACATAAGAAAAGTTCGTACTTCGGGCTATTATTTATATTCCTTGCATTTCATGCACTGGCCCATACATACTTGCCCTGCGTTTTCTCAGCAGGATAAAATCACCTGCAATGGAAAGATGAAATTTATAGCGGAATACGTTCATTTCCATTGTCATGCTGTTTCAAATACTCCTAATTTACGAGTTTCAGCCTTCCAAAAATCTCAGATTTTTATAATCTACACTGTCGAAAAAATGGAGTTGATATCTAACCGAAACAGTGTCTGAGGTATTTCATCACCTTTTGGAGAAAATCAAACTCTGGACTAGAGAGCGCACAGCAGTTCCCTGTGGTGTTAATTTTGAATAATTTTTCGGTGTTAAATTTACTTATCAGAGTAGTTAAAAAAAAATTCATCTCACAAATTCTTTTTTTTATAAGCATTTGAGATGTTTTGATTTTTTTTCCTGTTTTCAAAGTTATTATTTAGTTGTTAAGTTCTTACATGTCTCCACTGGGAATCGAACATCGGCATTGGGGACCTCGCGATTTCAAAACCATCCGCTTTTCCAATAGGCTATTGAAGCTAATTGGTAAGCTAATTGGTTAAATATTAACACCCTTTACAATGGAAACAACTCCTAAAAAGAGATCGAGTGAATTTTTGACTCCTTTTCGGAGTTACTTCAAAATTAAAGTTCAAACTGTGTTAAAATGAATAATTAGCTCTTTTAAATAGATATGACAAAATAACTCCACGTTACGATGTTAAATTTTTGCAGATTAACACTGCGAATTGCCAACTTTTACCTATTTGGTTTTTGTCGATTCAAAAGAACTATGACTAAAAACGACCAATTTCTGAGTCTGTTTATTTTTCTCACACAATTATTTTTTTTTAATATGTCATATTGGGTAATTTATGTCCGCCTTTTGCCAATTGTAGCGTTTCTTATGTTTCCTTTGAATGTTAAACGTCATGTCTACTCTACCCACATAATCTCACCCTTGAAAACTTGTATTCAGATTTTTATTCCAAATGTACAAATTTTATGACCCACTTAAACCACCGTCTTAGAATCGTTTCGTAACAAAAGGACTTCCACTTAGACTTTAGAAATATTTTCAAACGTTCGTTATGCTGGTAACTATATGTTTGTGTAAGGGATGAAAATCCCTTTTTATATGATTACAAAATGCCAGTGGTTTCTGCGAAACTTGTTACAATTAATTTTCATTATTTAAAATCTATTTTGAGAACGTTTTATGGCCTTCATGTAAATTGACTTTTAAGCACTTACTTCTTTTCTATGTATGCTATGTATGTTAAGTATGCTTTGTTAAGGGGGATTTCACAAATAAAACATTCAAAAACATGATTTTTTTAAAGAAAAACTATAAAAAAAACACAATTACCAGAACACAATATTCAATAATAAAAAAATATTTCTATGGGTGTGGGGGGAAGGAGTGGCCCGATTGGATTTTGATGTGTGGAACGGTTATGTAAAATCATATTCTAAACACAGTTCGTCTGCATAATTTTTTCGATATGATGCATAGTTTTCGAGAAAGTCCCAAAAAACTGTTTTATTAGTATGAGGGAGGGGAAAAGGAGTGGTCCAATGGAATTTTGATGTATGGGTGAGTTATTTAAAATCTTATTTTAAACACATTTTACCTTAATAAATTTTTCAATCCGACTCACCGTTTCCGATGAAATCGTAAAAAAAGTGTTTAGTTTGTATTGTGGCTGATGGAAGGAATGGTCCAATATTGCCCTTTCAAGAACTTTGCCTTGCTGACTACGAGAAACTTGACTTTAAAGTCTCTCGCTTAATCCTTTCGAAGGTTATGATGTTCACGAACGGACGGACGTGCAAGGGAAAATCAAATAAATTTACTAAAATATTTTCTTAACACGTTCACCGCTCACGCATTTTTTGAGTTTTTTGTGATTTTTTGAACATTTTTTCTAAGAGAAACTGCATGTCATATATTTGGGACAGATATCTAAGACACTTAAATGTGACTTGAGTTTTTAGTAGGATTAGTGTCACATTACATTTTTAATAAAATGTGACCCATATGTGTGACGTGAGTTTCAGGGAAAATTATAACGTCACAAATACGTGTTAAAGCACTTGAAGAAAAAAATATTTATTTATCGCCTGGTACTTTGCCGTTTCCTCTATTTTCGACCCCAAAAATTTTCGGTTCTTTGATTCGCCGCCCATATATTTGCTGCTCTTAAATCGAGTTGTTTTGGGAACCGCTCCGAGTTTGTCGCTCATCTGGTTTTCGTCCTTGAAATTTGGAACTCCTGTGATTTACTCGTCGGAGTCCAGATTTACAGCCACTACATTTGCCGTCCCCAAAATTTCCCGCTTCTGGCAAATACCCAGCATTTTAAATTTGCCATCCCTTCTTTTACCGCTCCTATATTTGCCGTCACCGAAATTTGCTGCTTTGGGCAAATACTGAGCTAGCCTACTCCACCCCCATCCCACACCTTGAAAAGGTAAAAAACTTGCAACACGGAATGATTTTAAAATAATTTCTTTGAAACAAAAATTTCTTACAACAGCGAACCCCTTAAGTGGTTTTTAATTTTTTTTTGTACCGAGACGGGTATGTCCTGTTGTCTGAAATCATAGCTAACAAAAGGTGTTTAAACATTTAGTTTTATGGAACTAGTAAAGGTAACTCGTACGTGTATTTATGCAGCCTGGAAAACCTCAAAATGACATGTTGGAGAAATAACAAGATAGCTAAATGAAATTGTTAAAATGTAATTTAGATTTCTAAGCAACATATCGAGGAATAACTGCGGTTATAAAATCCAATTACTGTACAACTTAAACATGAAAGTACTAATTGCACATATGATGAGCTCACAAAAACATATATGTGGTTTTTATCGTTAAGTTTTTGTTATACAAATTGAATATTATTTTAGCAGAAGCCGTTATTAAAGCAATATAAATTTAAATAATGGTCACAGTTCTTTTGAAAACTGTTTAAATCAGTGTGTAATTTGGTTGATGAATTGATTTGTATGGTTTTTAGCAATTAGTCCGTTAGTCTTATAAATTTGCATGTGTTTAATGAAAATAGTGATAATTTTTTTTTGGTCAAAAAGATGTTTAAAATTAACTTTTCCGTACAATTCTGAACCAATGTAAGCTTATAAATATTAAGCCAAATAAAAGTTCCAATAATTTTGTTTTTCGCCTTGATTCTGTATCTTTATTTGTTCTAATATAAGTTAGAATAATTAAACTGATTAGAATAAGTATTTAGCGACTTTCGCGATATTCAAACCTCCCCTGTTATGTCATGTCTACTTGTGTTATTAGAATGAATGAGTAGTGATAGTTACTGCGTTATGCTAACGACACCATCAGTCTAGACGACGTAAACCATACAAAAGTTCCAGTTCGTTCATAGTTCGCAATCCATGTACCTACACTCAAAAAAATGGAGGCTAACTCGACGACCTACATACGGCGTAATTGGCCTCGGGCAGGCGCGCGTTCGCCTGCATGTGGGCAAGTAAAACTGAGTTGACCTGTGGTCAGAGAAATTCTGAAATTAAGCCACCAGCAGGTGAAGTAGGGCATTGGGAGCTGCACGAGTTGACCTTAGATAGGTTAACTCTGACCGCTAGCTGGCTTACAGACACCTCTGTAAGGTCAGAGTTAACCTGACAAAAAGTTGACCTGGACATTTTTCTGAGTGTAATTACAAAATAATAAAAAACATAAGAAAAGCTACACTTGACAGGAGCCAATCGTCAAATACTCTATATGATGACCCACAAAATGTTTCTTTAAAAAATCCATTGGTAAGGAGTGGTCCGATTTGGAGAGGGAGAAAGGAGTGGTCCGATTGGATTTTGATGTATGGAATGCACAGAGCTTTTATTAGAACAGAGGTTCAAATCATATTGAGCAGCAAAATATGGCGTGAAATTTGGGAATTTATCATTAGCTCGAAAGCTTTACGAAAGCTTTTTTCTGCTTGTGCTAATGATAAATTCCCAAATTTCACGCCATATTTTTGCTACTCAATATGATTTGAACCTCTGTTCTTATAAAAGCTCTGTGTGGAATGGTTATGTAAAATCCTTATAATTTTTTCAATACGGCTTACCGTTTTCGAGAAAATAAAAGAAAAATTACTCAATTTGTGTGGGGAAGAGAGGAAGGCGTAGTTCAACTGAATTTTAAATCATATTCTAAACACATTTCATCTTTATAAATTTTTCGATGTGATGCACTGTTTTCGAGAAAACAGGAAAAAAAATATTCCATTTGTGTGAGAGTGGGGGGAAGCAGTGGTCCGATTGGATTTTGATGTATGAATGAGTTATGTAAAATCATATTCTAAACACATTTTGCCTTAATAATTTTTTCAATATCGCTCACCGTTTTCGAGGAAATCGCAAAAAACTGCTTCATTTGTATCGGGGAGGGAGGAAGGAATGGTCCGATTTTGTCCGTTCAATGATTTTGTCTTCCTATGTACGAGAAACACAATATAAACGTCTAGCTCAATCCGTTTGATAGTTATGGTGTTCACGAACAGACAGAAAGCAAACAAACAAATGAACTCTTAAAAGACGGGATATTTTGGGTAGTCTTTTAACTCTTTCATGCATACATTTTTCTATGGAATTAATTTTCACGGTTTTTGGTATCCGAGGATTTTTGGGGTCGCAGATATCACGAATCTGAAGTCAAAACTTCAAAATTCAAAATGGCGGATCCAATATGGCGGTCAAAAAAGATAAAATTCATTAGATTACGCTGAAAACTAGTACGTAATTTTATCTTTTTTGACCGTCATATTGGATCCGTTTTTTTGAATTTTGAAGTTTTGACTTCAGATTCGTAATTAGCGACCCCAGAAACCCCCGCGTACTAGTTTTCAGCGTAATCTAATGAATTTTATTTTTTTTGACCACCATATTGGATCCGCCATTTTGAATTTTTGACTTCAGATTCCTAATCAGCGACCCCAAAAGCCCTTATAAAGCTAATTACCGATTTTTTAACTGTAATAGATTTGCCACAGTTACATTAAATCTGCAAAATAGCTACTTTTTTGCTCTTTATTTATTTATAAAATGCAGTAATCATAAATAAAAAGTGCATATTACTTTTTTTCATAACAATTGATGACCTAGGATACTTACGAAATGAATTTAGTCAATACACAGAGCTTCTATAGAACAGAGGTTAAAATTGACACTGAGCAACAAAAAATATGGCGTGAAATATGGGACTTTATCATTAGCACAAGCAGAAAAAAGCTTTCGTAAAGCTTTCGAGCTAATGATAAAATCCCATATTTCACGCCATATTTTTGTCGCTCAGTGTGATTTTAACCTCTGTTCTATAGAAGCTCTGTGGTCAATATAAGTGCATGAAATATATGTTATAATATTAAAAAACTGAATTAGAAAAGGTGTTGTTGTACAACAACACTATGCAACAAAGGATTAAGAGAAATCATAAGATTACGTATTTCAAACAAAAATTTTCGTCCAATTGCATACATATTGGATATTTCTTGAGTAGCCGTAATTTCGGACAGTGATTTTTTAGAGTTAAAAGTTTTCTTACAAAAATACTATGCAGGTGAAAGGAAGGCTTTTCAAAAATTGCGCCACAAACACTTTTCATAAGAAAGTTTTTTTTAAACATAAAATTAAAAGTTGGATTTCCTATGTTTCATTTTCATGAAACATATACGGTTTATGCAAGTTCCATGTGAATAAAACTCTCCCACGGGTTCCCCTAAGTTTAAATTTTTTTTTGGCTTGAATTATGTTTTTCTTTAAAATTAGTTTTTGTGAAAATCATGAGCATGATTATCATAAATGGTTGATTGGTTTTTTTTTTCAAATCAACTCACTCGTCTAGGCGTAATAATAGACGAAGAAAAGGATTTCAATTCAAATGGGGTGAATTTGCATTTAGGATACAATTCAGATATCTAGTAAGAAACTCTCTAGCAATAAATAAACAAATAAATAAAAAATAGCTTGTGTGAGGAATCTGTTTCATGTTTAGTCATACATTTTTCATAGACCTATGTCTACAGGAGGATGTGTGTATTTCATGTAGCAATAAAATTATAATAAATCTTATTTCAGGATACTAAAGATACTGTGTCTGCATTAAAGCATAACCGAGCACACATCACAGGCCATCAAGCTTGAGTATTTTTTGGGTGAACTTTTTTTTTGGTATTCTCCCTTACCGTCCTTCATCATGGTCCTAAAAATGCCAGTAAACGAGCCTAGCCCATGGATTTCAGGCATCTTATTCTGGTTCACTTGCTGGGTTACACCTTCACTTTATGTTACCAGAAAAAAAAATTATTGAAATATTAGTCTTTAAGAGGTTTCTACCCAATGTCGATGTAGATGTCGATGCGGATGTAAAACATGTTCTTTTTGGCAAATATCTCGTCGTATATGTTTTACGTTCGAAGGTAAATTAGAGTAGCTCGTTTACAGATATTATCATCGTTTTGTGGCAAAGTCGTTGAGTAAATTATGTTAGGAATCATTTTTCAGCAGGAGGTAGGGGTAAATATTTTACCTTGTTGTTGGGGTAATGTATTCAACTAAAGAATGAATAACGTCAAGATTGTGGAGCTCATATTATGCACACATGTGGTATCTTTCTTATAAACCTAAACATCTGTTGTGATTTTAGGTTATGAATATTGACGGTACCTTCGTTCTAAAATGAGAGAATTGAAAAAAATATCCAAAATCATCTTACTTTCAAAATGAAAATAAAGAATAAATGAATAAAAAAAGGTACAAGAATATTTTATTAAAAAAGAGAGAATGAAAAAATAGGAAAAATTTATCCCTTAGGTGGCAAATATTTGAGTCGACATAAAAAGGTTCCAGTAAGAATTTTATTTTGTAGTCCATTGGATCAAGAAAAGACTTTTCCAGAGGTAAATTTTGTACAAAAATTAGAAAAATATGCTGCGAGTGAGATTTTACATTTCAATTTTAGATTATTTACGAACCATCTTTTTTTTAAATATTAAACCTAAGCAATATTATTATTCAGGCTGTAAATAATATTCAGCATGAATCCCTTTATAGCTCAATTCTCAATTTTAAATCTGTGTGTGGAGAAAAGAATCCGATTTTCCAAATATAACCAACTTTGCAGGTTTGGACCTAATCAGTTGGAAATATTATATGGGAAGATATTCACCGCTTTTGACTTATAAAAAATTGTAGCATATGTCAAATTTTTGTGGACAGATTCCAACAAAAAATTGTCGTTTTCTTTTTTTTTTTGTGTAATCATTCCCCAATTTTTAACACATACTACAATCTGTTGTATGGGAGATTTCACTGGTGTATGTTAGACTGATCACAACAAATAATAGAGACACAGTCCTTTTAGGAAAGGGTCCAATCTCAAAATGAATCCTATAAAACGTTGCAATATCTCCATTGATTATTGGGCTTTCTCCCATATATGCGAGGTACCCTCATTTGAAATAGGATTCGTTCCTATAAAGGGTGAGTCACAACTACTGTCAGCAAATAAAAATGCTGTAAAAAATAAAATAATGTACGGATTTCAAAGAGTAATATATTTTTTGTTTAAATACATAAAAAAAATTTAATAATTAATCCCGCAGTTCAAATCTTTCTCCTTTCTCCTTAATGGTGAGATGTAAACGTTTGAAAAATGTATTGCAGCTGGCACGCACTATTTTCTGTGGCATTTCATCCCATATCTTTACTAATGCTTCTTGCCGTCTTTTTTGGTCCACCTTTGCGGATAATTTTCCATGCACCTGTCTCGCTAAATCGTTTTATAGTCCGGAAGATAAATCTTTCATTGATACCAACATCTCTAAGGCGTTTAAGGATAGCAGGATCACAACGAGCTCTCTTTTCGGGTCCATGTTTACTATAACTTATAATGCAAGAAAAAACAATAAAACCATTCTATAGAGAATAAACTGATTCGCTGGGGAAAAATGCCAGATGTGCATAACATTGATACCTAAACTTCACTGACAGTAGTTGTGACTCACCCTGTAAGTATGCCTTGGTGGCCTAATTAGGCCTTAGTGGCCTATCCGAATAGGACTGAATATTTTTTTTCATGAAAAATTTCAAGTCGCTAGCTCAACGCATCCTCAAGTTATTTAAGATAAGTAAAATGGACAGATCGACAAACCGACAGACAGATGCACGGACCGGACATCCTCATAATTTTGCCTGAAATGAGTTTCGTATTAATCAGGAAGTTTCTATCTCCCTCGTTCTCGAGTCGGTCTCCGTCAAGAATACAATACTTTCCCTATATACATAGCAAAGGAAAGTTGAAATGGGAACGATTTCATACCACAATATAGCATTATTTCCCCCTCGGTTTAGAAATGTCTCCAGGGCAAACTGAGAACGGGCTCTACTTATGTTGGAATGTTTCCATTCTTCTCTCATCCCTATTTACATTGTAACGATTCCGGTAAAACTAGGACTTATCCCAATATTTATGGAATTATGTGCTAAAAAAATGAGTAAAGCTTTGCCATATTTCATAGGAACATTTCCTATGTGGATTTTTTCCGTGTAGGGTTTTTATTGGCATGATCTTAATTTTGTTCTTATTTTTTATAGTAACCAGGGAGACCGAGCCATGCTCGGCGACCTCAAAATCCTACTTTTGCTGATTTTTGGGGAAAAACTAAATTCACATTATCTTTACAGAGCTTTTCCAGAGTTTTTAAATTCCCGACCTAGAAAGCTAGAACTAAAACTAACGCGCGATAACAAAATTTCATAGAAATCGGTTAAATGGTTATTGAGTAATCGCTGTCACCAATTTTTGAAACGTTGTTTTGAGACACCAGGTGAGGGTTATCGAGGGAGGGAAAAGTCAGGTTTGCAGTGGAAAAATCGAAACCCCTTAGCCTCCTTAGTATAACTCTAAAGTTTCATTAAGATCGGACCACCCAATTCGAAGATACCAGGCGAGGGGTATCGAGGGGAGGGAAAAGTCAGGTCTGGAGTGGGAAAATCGAAAGCCCTTAGCCCCCTTAGCGATACTGTAAAGTTTAATTAAAATCGGACCACCCAATTCGAAGATACCAGGCGAGGGGTATCGAGGGGAATTTTCTCAGAGGTGAGACCTATCTAGATCGGTTTTTTGTTCCCGAAAATCCCTAACCACCAAGTTTCGTGAAAATTGTTAGGCGGGTTTTCGAGATCGTTTGTGCAGACTATATTATAGGATACTTTCTATTAACTTCCCTTTGGGGTACGTACGTTTCAAATACTCTAACCTTATTTGACCAATTTCCACATATTTTGCACACATATACAGTCCCGTGGGAATTTTCATATTTTGATGTGTTTATTTGGCTGTTTTTTTTTTAAATCGTCCATTACGAAAACGCTACGCAAAGAATTAAAAATTTAATAATAAATGTATGATTTCCTACGATTTTCGCATAAGAAAGTTATTATGGCCTGTAAATTTTATCTTTCAGTTTTTACTGGAAAAGATAATTAAACAATATTCTGATGATCGTCGTTAAAGAACATGGTCAAATAAGGTAAATCATCGTTTACCAATGTTGAGTCAAACATGGATGTAAAAAATTTAATTAAGCGGATGACACTGCACCAATTAAGGTTGATGAATGACAAAACTGACATAACATAGTATTCAACATAAAGCCTATACACTCGTCCTCACAGGAAACTGAATTGGACGACTATGTCAAATGTGATAAATGATGCTGTCACATGCATTCACAACATATCTCCGAGTTGAAAAGAATATAAAATAATTATATTTGGCATTTAGTACAGGATGTTCCAAAAAAAATGACCTCCAGATAAATAATCATAAAATTTTTATTTCTCGACAAAAACAGTTTTTTTTAAATGGCAATAATACACCACACTTCCGGGTATTAACATTTTTAATTTGTTTCGAAGTGGCCTCCTTGTGCTTCGATACAGAGCGTCAAACGTTTCCGAAAATTTTTCGTTGCGCCACGCAGCTCTTCCGGGGACAATCGGTCCCACTCCTTGCGCAGGGATTGCTTAAGCGCCCCTAAACTTTTGTGGGGCTTAGAGCAGGCTCTGGCTTCCAAAATCGACCACACGCTGTAATCCATCGGATTAAGATCTGGCGAGTAGGGCGGCCATTCTTGAGATGTGATAAAATCTGGAAAATGGTCCTTGCACCACTTTTGTGTCATTATTGCCTTGTGGGCCGGAGCAGAGTCCTGCTGAAAAATCCAATTTGCATCGCCGAAGTGCTGCTGGGCCCACGGAAGTACCACGGCCTCAAGAATGTCACGGCGGTACACTTCTTGGTTGATTTTGACCCCTTCATCCACGAAAACCAGAGGAGTCTTGCCGCTGGCACAAATCCCTCCCCAAACCATGACCGACTGCGGTTTTTGGCGGTGTTCGACGATTGCCGAGGACCGGGGAGCCTCTGCGGACCAGCTTCTGTCATTTTGATGGTTGTGGGCCTGCTCTACGTTGAACAGCTTCTCGTCGGTGAAAACGACGCGCTCCAAATCCAGAGGTGCGTGGCGGAGCAGGAGTCGTTTGCATCTTTCGAGCCGCACGCGTTTGTTTTGGTCGGTGAGGAGCTGGACTTTTTGGAGCTTGTAGGGCTTGAGCTTGAGGTCCTCTTTAACTATTCTGTGGACGGATGTGTTGCTTATTCCGGTTTCACGGGAGATTTTCCTCATTGAAACTCTCGAATTTCGCCTGACGCGCTCTCGGATGAGTTCCCGATTCTTAGCGGTCCTGACGGTGCGCTTTCTGCCGCTTCCTGGACGTCGACCAGCATGGCCAAGCTTCTCAAATCGTTTGATGGCCCTCCTGACATTTGACTTGTCGATGCCAAGCGTTCGCGCAATGTCGCAGTAGCGTTTTCCTAGCCCAAATAACGTCAAAATCTTTTCACTTTGATTCGACATCGGAAAAAAGTATCTTAAATCTCATGGAAAATTATGAAAAAAAACAATTAGGTAGTATTCTTAATGGAGAATCGAACAGAAATGTAAAAAAATTCCAAACTTGAAAAGCTTTCGTGCTAGGATAAATGCAAATTAGAGGTCATTTTTTTTGGAACACCCTGTATAGTTATTGCTATACCAGCAAGTTGTAGGCGTTTACATTAATCCAAAACAATTCGCAGTAAATGAATATAAACCGATACATCAACCAACATATTGAAAATATACTTGTTTATACTCGTTTTTTTTTTTAAATGGAGGCTTTTTAATGGAATTTACGTAAAATATAATTTAATGCAGATCTGTTCTTTAATTATTTCATATTCCACTCCATGATTACCATAAACTTGTAAATATAAAAAAACCAAAGTAGTATATTTATACTCTACTAGCTTGCATACCCGTCGTTGCCGGGTTAAGTTTTTTCCAAATTTTTTTTTGATGGTCTATGTTGGAGCTAAACTTCAGGACAAAGGGTAACATAGAGGGAAAACTAAGTTTCGAGAATACTTTACCCCCTTCCCTTACTTCACTAACCTCTCGGGCTACTTTTCCGTGTGCCTATGTTGGAAACAGAACTACCACAGACACTCATGTCAAATTTCAAGTCAATCGGTTCAGCCGTTTTTGCGTGAAAGAGGACAGACAGACAGACAGACACCAACTCATTTTTTTATATTAGTATATAATATTTTTTTTATGAAAAGATTTTTAATGAAAAAATATTACAGGATTTATGAAACCGTCTTAAGAATTATGAAATACTTTTTCTTAAATTGAATTAAGTTCATCATAAACCAAATGATTTTTCTTTTATTTTATGGAGTTTTTCCTATAGTTTTAATGAAAAACATAACAAAAGCTATAATTGCCAATCTGGCAATTATTGAAAACCCGTATGGTGATTTAAGTGAACGGCAAACAGTTGTATCAAAATTCCACTTTGAAGTCAAACTTTCCAATAAGATTTTTTTAAAACTTGTTCCAATTGGATTTTGATGTATGGGAGTTTTATGTAGAATCATATCTTAAATAACTTTTGTTCTTGCACTTTGTTGATAAGATGCACCGTTTTTGAGATATTCGCAAAAATCGTTTTCGTTCGTATTAGGGGTACCCCCCTAATAGTCCATTTTTGCCCATGAACGAACTTAGCCTCGCATTTTACGAAAAACGGACCGGTGCAAAATTTCAAGTCTGTAGCTCAATCCGTGTGCCCGCAATCCGCGCCACACACAGACGGACAGACAGACGGACATGCTAAATTCAACTTTTTTCATCACTCTAAACACACTGGTGTAATTCATTTTTATGTGCGATGACGGGATCTTGGCGTTACAAACGGTAAGGCAAAGTTAGTATACCCTTTGGTTTCACCATACGGGTATAAAAGAGCACGTATTAAAAGTATGTCTACCTCTCTGTCCGCCTGTCTGTTCTGTTTTTCTGTCCGTCCGTGAACACCATATCTTTCGAAAGGATTCTTTACAGTTACGTTTCTTGTAAATAGCAAGACTAAGTTCTTGAACGGCAAAATAGGACCTTCCTTATAGAAACGAAACATTTTTTTTTTCGATTTTATTGAAAACGGTGAGTCATATTAAAAAATTTGTAAAGGTAAAATGTGTTTAGAATGGGATTCCACATAACTTCTACATATATCAAAATCCAGTTGGATCACTCATTCCCTTCCTCCATAGAAATGAAATACATTTTTTTCTATCTTCTCGAAAACGGTGCATCGTATCAAAAAAAAAGTTAAAAACGAAATGTGTTTTTAATACGGTTATTTCATACATAAAAATCCAATCGGATAACTCCTTCCCCTCTTCCATACAAATGGGTTTTTTTTTCAAATAAAAATTTCGTCTGTCCTCATATAGAGTAGTTGACGTTTGGACCTTTGTAATTGTAGTTTTTCTTATGTTGAAACGTCTTTTTTGAATCCTGTTATATGGATTACTTCAAAAATCGTTTACTCCAGAAGGTGGGATTTAAAAATAATTTCCAATTCAGCTAATGACTTTTTCCTCGTTATTTCCGCTACAAAAGAACACGAGAAAGTGACGAAAAAGTTTTTAAATAGCATAAAATATTTCGCACGAGCCCTTTTTAATGATCGCAGAAAGTGAAAAAATCTGAATGTATAATTTTTTTCCTTTTTCTTAGGGCAGCGGTATGAGAATATTTTGTGAAGTTTTACTTAATCAAATCTTTCTCCGTATACTGAAAATTCTCGTTTTTTTCTTTTTTGATGAGACCATCAACAAGTCTCAATTAAATTCCCTTTGCATTTAATTTTTACTAATCAAGTTGCCTTAATAAAAAATTTAACGACAGCTCTAATTTCTTACAGTAGCCAAGTTCTTTTCGTCTTTTTTTTATGTGAATATTGCTTAGAATGTCTAACCCAAAGCATTATAAGACTTAAAAAAAGATAAATCATCCCAAATAGCATTTTAGGCAGCAAATATGATGTTTATCCCCATAGTTCGTCACCATGCAGATCACGGCGATAAGCAATTTATGTAGAAAACACGTCCTTAGTCGTGCGTATGAGACGCGCAACGACACACATAGTGGGGAACACTTTTCTGCGGTTTGCTACGTCGCAAATATAACGACAGGGACGTAATTAGTAGCCTCATGCGCGAGCGTCATCTGACGTGCATATCACACAATTACACAAATCATCGAGCGGGTTTTCTTTCTCCCTCGAATTCTTACTTAGCTTGGGTGAGTCAACAGAGATGAACAATAAAAACGTAAACAGAAACGAACAAGAAAAATCTAATGGCGATAAATTAATGGAAACTTTTTGTGGAGTATTATTTTATAATGGACTTTTCTTCCGATTGCATGTCGTGATTTTAATTGCCATTAAAATTTTTCGGCAATATTGGATCTGAAATTTAAACAAATTTTAATGGGCCATCAAATTATTTAGTTTTTAATGAAAAATTTCTTTAATTTTATTTTACCGGTCAAATTTATTTTTTCTTTTGCAATAAAATTTTGATGCCAATAAAATTGCGCTGTTTCAAAAATGTCTGCTATCCACTTTTTATGCAATATCCTTCAGTCATTCGCCTGAAATAAGAAATTTAATTCTCGAAACGTAATCGTTTTCATCAAACGTCAATGGGAAATATGGCGGCTGAAGGCATCAATTTTTTTTTGGTGTTTCTTAGACGGGGAGCTTTAATGAAACTTTAGTGGTAGCAGTTTCGTCACTTTTTCCATCACACGCTTCTTCAAAATTAAACTGACGTTCAGGCTCCACAGCCAATCACTATTTCGGCCCGAAAACCATCAAATGCTGCTCTATCGCCGCAGGATTTTCATGAAGCGAATGTTGCCCCAAAGATCGTGCTCGTCACTTCTTTCGCTTCTTTTACGCGGATGTGAATTATAGGTGTAAATTTTTAATCCCGATTGTGTAAATTTCTACTCTTTCAAGTCGCAAAGAACAAATCTCATGTTCCCGTACTTTTCGATGCTGTTTGGGATCCCTTCAAGAAATCTTAAGGGTATTTTCGAGATGTTCCTGTACCTTTGAAATGAAAATGGAATAAAGAAAATTTTCGTTTAGAATATCCTAATGGCTGCATAAATTTCACAGTCGGGACTTTTTTTTGTGAGTAGCTCTTATATTTTTTTATATTTGCACATTCAAACTTTTTCGTGTATTTTATCAGAGTTGAAAAAGAACAAAATGGAAAATACCGGTCGGAACAACAATTTAAACATAAAAAACAACGACAATAATGACCGAGAATAGTTGAATGAAAATATCTTCAATGAGCCTAAATTCCATTTCATTGTTGGCAACTTATTTGAATTTTCCAAATAATGTCTTTTATTGCCTTTGGGAATTAAAGGTGAATAATAAAAAAATAAGAATTTTAGTATGGGAACAAAACGAATAAACAATTTGAAGTACATTTAAAATATACGGAGGCAATTTCAAAACCGGTCGAAAGTTTAGCGTGTAAATTCAGAAAACTCTAAAACAGAATTGTCATACAGAAAAGGTGAAAATCTTGTTTAAATTAGTACATTCTGAAGTTTCCGTTAAAACAATTTGTTTGTTTCGATTTTCATCAAATCATACAAATTTTTTTCCAAAAGTTTACATATTGACGGTATTCACAGTCGTCTTTTAAATTGCGGGTAAATTTACCGCTCAGTCAAATTTAACAGATTTTTACCGAGACGGTAACTTGGTTCATGTAAAAATGAATTACCGGATTCGGTAATTGTAGACATGCCTTGAGTCGTGTTTTCCGGCCCGGTTATTCGGTATCAAGAATCAACCGCGAGTGGCGCTAGTAATGTTTTTAGTTGTCAAATTTTCTCGCTGGTTATCTCATCGGACTGCATATTTTTTCAATTTTGATAGCCGTTGCCACAATAGAAATTCAAAAGAATACATCAAACATGGATTTAAAGGTATATGACATATTTTACAATCAAATTCGCAGTTCATGATTTGGTCACGTATCAAATAAAAGCGCTGTTCTCAAATCTGTGCTGTTGGATGTTCACAGCAGAATATTTTCAGTCTTTTAATATTACCGAAAATACCGAATACCGAAAATTAAAAGAGGATTGTGAATACCCTGATTATAAATTACAAAGTTAATTTAGAAACCTTTAGATGATTTGTTAATTTCTGGAGACGATTTTTTGCGTGTTTCTTACTTTCTTATAAGAAAAATGTCTTTATGTTTGTCAGACTGCAAGATTTTTCAAAAACTAATAGAGCTAGAGCCATGAAATGTTTGGTCCTGGAGTGGGATGATCCTGTCAGCTTTTGGTGGATATTGGTGGCGTTTTTATGTGGTCTTATGTCTGACAAGATTTGAAGACAATAAATGAACCATGCAGGATTAGACGTTTTTTATGCCTCCGGGCTAACTATTGGACCAATTGCGGTTTCACTTTCGTCGTACCTCCATTGGAAAGGTGATTTGCTCTAGTTTAATTGATATAAGCTCTTTTTTTTGGCAAGGAACTGCAGGGAGATGGTCAGCTGCCATCTTAGTCGCAATGATTTTTCATGGAAAATGGAAAAAAACATTGCGTCTAAGATGGCAGCTGACCATCCCCCTGCAGTTCCCCGTTCAAAAGGAGCTTATATCCATGAAACTAGAGCAAATTACCTTTCCGTTGGAGGTACTACGAAAGTGAAACCCAAAAGTTAGTAAAGGGGCATTTTCGTGCATCGTTCTTTCCTACATATTTTACTAGAACTGCGTATTTCAAGCCGTTATTGATATATACCGTTATTTAAAAAAACCGGTTTTTTACGGTTATCTCGACAAATAATGGGTTTTTGGTGGTTTAAAATATGAGTTGATTTGAAGAGAATATTGTTTGCCACAATTTTGTTGTTTACCGTTATACGATATCTTTCGCCGTTATCGAGATATTATCATTAAAATTAAAAAAAAATAGATTTTTGCGATTTTTTTGCACATTAACGGTTTTTGGAAAAAAAAACAGTTAATGGCATAATTAAAGGTATTAAAATTCTGTACATTTTTGCCTTTTACCGCAAATCGATGTCTTTTACCGTTACCGAGATATTTCTTTTCTTCAAATTGTCCCAAAAATATCTCATCTAAGGGTTTTTGAAGTTTCTGAATCCGATTCTGGCATTAAGAAGTCTGTAAGGATGACGGAAGGTCCTGAAAGGATAACGTGATTTTACTCTTCCTCAAATTTTCCGGAAAAAATCTCATCTTATGATTTTTGAGGTCGCTGGATCGTTATCTGGCATTAAGAAGTCTGTAAGGATATCTCAAAGACAAGGATATATACACCCAACTCTTTTTTTACACGGTAGATACGTTCCAACGAAAATCGTGTAAAAAAAACCGTGTAAAAAAAGATATGCAGCACATATTAAAATTGAGGATGTGTTCCACAGCTTTAAAAAACCGTGTAAGATGAAAAAAAAGCTATATGTTATCCTAAAAACCGTGCAAAAAAAATATAATAAATTATAAAGAAAAACAAAATATAACTAAAGAGAATCATTAGTCCATAATTGAAGCGTTAAAAGCTAGAGTGGACCAACCCACATGTCGAAATCGTGAATTTTTTTTGTGTTTGAATCACTATTGCGAGTGAGTTTTTAGATAAAAATGTTTGGATGCACAAAAGAACATTTCAACATTGAGTAATAAAGTCCACAGACATTTTTTTTTTCCAAAAATTTACAGTAAATAATAGTTCAAAAGTGGAAAAGCTTTAAAAACTCGATTATGTGGCTTGGTCCACTCTAGCTTTTAACGCCTCAATTATAAAAAAACCAAATTAGAATAGAAATAAAAATATTATCTAGATTATTCATCGCTACTTGATATTAAGCGTGAACGTTTATTACTGACTTGGCAAAAATCGCTTCCATTACTAGAGATGTCTAACACATCTGACGAGTTTGAATCCAATGAAGAGTATGGTTCATTATTAACGTTCACTGAATGCGCCCAATAACTCAATAATGTGCTTAATGCAATTTTAAATAAACAAATATAAAATCGACTATAAAAATTTCCCCAATTATATTTTATTTTTGTAACTACATGTAAAAAAATTTTCTTTAGACTTCGTGTTAGAACAAAAAATTCGTGGAAAAAAAAATTTCGCGTAAAAAAAGACCGTGTAAAAAAAGAGTTGGGTGTATTCGGAGATTAAAAAGTATAAACGTCATTTTGGATTTTTAGTCATACTAATCAAATACAAAATTAATAAAAAGGATAAAATTAAAAAAAATTGAAAAAATACTTTGATTTTTTTTTTGAAAAAGCTTTTATTTAGGCAAAAATTACTAAAAAGAAAAAAATAAGTTTTCCGGTGCTGTGTATCAGAAATAAAAGCGAGATAAAATATATATTTATCTCGCTTTTATATACGATTATCACGATTCTGAGAGCACTCAAAAACTTGATTTTTCCTAAAAACTTGATTTTAGTAATTTTTTTCCTTATAAAATCTTTTCAAATTTTTTTTATTGATTTTTTTTTGCATATCACATAAGTATAGTTTTGAAACGAACTTTAAAATTTAAAAAAAGTGTAAAAATTCTTTTATTACGCGATATAGAAATATTTTTATAAAACATTTTAGTATAAATAATCGGTATGAAATTTATACAATTTTATCGTTGCATAAAAAGATTTATTTCTATTTTTTTCAGCCTACGTTTGTTTTGTTACTCCACAGAAAAAATCAAAGAAACCTCAGAAATCGCAATACAAAGGTATTCTTTAAAAGCTTTAAAAACTTTACAACAAAAGATTCAGACAAAAAAAAACTGTATGGACTAGAATTCAGAAGGCCCAAAAACGGAAACCTTGTATAGAGCAGTCCTTGTGGGAAAGGTTAATATATATTTGCAACAGGTAGTAGTAGTAACAAGTCGTTGTTACCATTACAATACTTTTATGTTTAAAAAGAAGGATTTTTATATCATTTTTTTCTGCTGTTTAGGTTGTTGTTTTTGTAGCTGTTATGCCTAACCCTTAGTCAGAGAGAAAACATTTGTCAATGTAACTGGTGAAGAAAACAAACGAGTTGGAAGAAACATGGGAAATGTTTTACTAGGAGGATTAGGGTTTGGAATGATGGTAACACTTTCTATTCTATATATATATATGTGTACAAATATATGCTCCGTTTTTTATATTTTTGGCACTTTTTCCCTTTTTTTTTTTGGTCAAATCCCACGCACTTTTTCCCAACGACATCAATCACTTGCAAATGGTCCCTTGCCAGTGTGAAAGGACATTTAATTTATGGCGCAAAAAAAACCTACAAACTTTAATATCAAAATCAATTTTTCTTTGTGCGTAAACGAAATGCCACTTTGCCTGCAGAGGGGTACGATTAAAATTTAATATTGAGAAAAATAAATTCACGTCCATCGCCATACCGACCATTATTATAAGGAAAATACAGATTTTCCACCATTACTCGATCATTGATAAAAAAGCAATACAAATCAGTAATACGGTGAATATTGTAATGATAACATAGGTGTTGGGTGTCATTTTGTAATACTAAAGATGATGGTAAGGGTTGTAACAAAGATTTAAACACCTGATTTTTCTTCGAGTTGAACGGTTAAGGCACGCTTGCGTGTGTTGCGGCTAAGCTCGTCGGAATGGGTGGGGATCTTGTTCAAACTCTCTAGAATTCACCATTACAAACTATATTTCGTGCCTTGAAAAGGAACTATGGAATGAACTAATCTTTACGTTAATCGGGAAGGTATAGGAATCACAGTATATCAAGCATTAATAGATTGAAATCATAGCATTTGATTTGTTTTTCACGCTCATCACGTCATCTCACACCCCCCTCAAAATAGCAACTTCAATAAAACATTATTTCACTTAAACTTTTCATAATTTTAATGTAGATCGTAAGAACATCTGTAGATTTAAGCAATATAATATTAATAGATTTAAATAATATAATAATTAGATTTTAAGTTATATTAAGAACATTTTAATTGAACGTAAATAGAGCATCGTATCGAAAATCTTTTAATTTGCGTAAAATTGAATAAACTAAATTACACACAACTATTTCTAAAAATCAATTATAGTAATAATAAAATGTGGCAATATATAGAAAAAACATGCAAAAATATAATCAAAAAACATGCAAATAAATATCGACGTAAAGCGCACTAAATATGTTTATGGGCCCACAAAAATATATAAGTGATATTGGCAATTATGATTCCAACTCAACGAAACTATGGAAAATCTATATATCACCATTCACACAATTAAATATTTTAAAAAAATGTTGTATAATTACTTTACACTAGGGTACTCTTAAATTTCTATAAAAATTATCTGCTACGAGGATTCTTTAAGTTTTCTAACGAAACTGCTTCACGTAAAAAAAAATTGAAAATGCTTCAACTTACAATTTTCCACTGGTATAATTTGAATTTAGAAAAGGAACCTTTGGAAGATAATATCCCGACTGCAAACTGTAAACTATAACTGAAACTTTCCTAAGCAGGGGCTCCGCTACAAGTGGAACTCCGGTACAACTTTTTTCTTTCCAAATACCAGGATCGCAGGATCTTTAATAATTAATTCTTGATGAAGCAGTAATTTCTGTCGGTTGTTTCTCTGTTGGCTAATTCTCGATGCTGAACATGAAGAAATTCCCGCATGGAATTTATGTTACACACGTAAATGAAATCTTCGATGATTTTCCAGCCGTTGATAAAGTTTATGGGCAGATTATAAATCTACTATGATTTTCCCTCAGTTTCTTTTTGCTTTAGATAAGTCTCTTTTAATAATTATATGTATTTTTCTTGATCCCCTTAGAGGTTACCTCCTCCAGCCGCGTGGTTCTGCGATCGGAGAAAATTGGTTGCAAAACGCATGAATTAAGGAAAGGAGAAATTTTTACCTTTTAATTTGTGGATATGTGCTTGAATTTATTCAGATGAATTGGCGAAGTGTCGGATTTTCTAAAAATCTTGTGCGATGCACTAAGATTCTATTATGTGATTGCCTCGTGGATTACAAATTCCGATTTAATTTCAGCAATCCTCCTAAAATTTACTAAATTTAGCACAAAATGATTATCTTTCAGATAAATTCACCTCACTTTATGCACAATTTTCACCGAACCAGGTTTTTCAAAATCAATTTGGAAAATTTCCAAATGAAAACTTTTAATAAATACGTAACCCCCAAGGGGATAAACGATACCCACGTCCGACTACTTCGATAACTTGGCTGGAAGAGAGAGAATCCTGGCCAAAAAAGGTTATCTCAGGGTTCGATACAGTGATGTAGATTCATCCACAATCACCCACACTTCCGTTTTGGAGAGATTTCTCTGTAAGTAGGTTCGCCAAACCTTCAAAATTGACATTCGCGTCACCCACTTTTTACCATGGAAATTCAAATTTGCAATCGATGTAAGTACAAATTTGAAATTAAATTTATTTTCGAAAGAATTAATTTCTGCTTGTTTATTTCAGTTTGATATCGCCGAAAAAAAATCAAAAATCATTTTCATCAAACGAAATTCCCATCAACAAACGATTTAATAGATCACCATGAAGGATCATGAAAATTTAAATGTCCATCGCTTCAACCAAAAACGTAAGTAAAGATCAACCGACGTCTAACCAAAAATCTCTCAACACCAATTGCATTTCTCCCATGATATACTTGCTTTACACTCAATGATATTCATGATATTTTTTCTAGATACCAGGAGCACATCAACAGGCGCAACTATCTAGCGATAAACCACCCACCGCATCGATTGACTCTTATCGATCGTTGTGGTGTGATAGAAAAATACCGTGCAGAAGAAATATCGTTCCATCAGCTGATCGATGGAATTGCTCCGATGGTAAATACAGTTTTTGTTATTTGTTGTGTGATTGAATTAATTCGATTTTAAGAATTTCTATTTTCTTTGCAGATTTTCAGAGAGAAGGAACTTCTTTAAGATATGGAAATTTTGTTCATGCGAAAACGACTAAAATGAAGGTAAGTATGGAATTGCTGAATTTAAGAAATTTCAAATTTTACTAATTTGTCTTTACAGGTGGCTGTTACAACACCAGAGATTTCGACGAAAATCTTGACGACGAAAGATTTGGAAAATCAGCTATCTGTGGTATTGTTAACTGAAAAAAATTTAACTCGACGAAAAATCAATTGTGGAAAACTTAAACGTGGTGTCGAACCCACTTACAAAGCCGGGCAAATATGTGCTATTGTAATGTAAAAAAAATTGAGTATTAAAAAAAATATATACTTGAACTGATTCTAATTAATTTGTTTACTTTTACTAACTCTTACAAAAAATTTTGTCCTCTAACATCTCTATATTGACTGTTCGAGATTACAACTCTGAATTTCGTTAGAAAATTTCATTGGAACGAAAGCGAGGGTCGTTATAAAATTTAGAGCCTTTTCTGTGGACCCCAAATTACAAACAGTTTTTCCGTCGCCAATCGGGCCAAGTCGGCCGATATTTGCTGCGAAAATATCTCCAAAACCAGACACTTCCATTCATCAACAGATGATTGCTAACTAGGTTCTTCGTCCAATATGCATTAAATACTTTTTTTACATGCTCATATTGAGACGAACGATCTTGCGACTTGTGATTATGGTTTTGATGAAAATTTTCATTGCCTTTGGAACCTCGGGCCTTATTAACTGGCTCTAAACTACGACAATGATTATGACATGTTTCGGAATTCGTCGAAGGTTCAGTATCTCTCCCCTCGGAAAATTTATCAACTACCAGACTTTGATCTTGAGTAGGATCATTCTCAAACCTAATTTTTGGGAAATTCAATCTATCTTGTTTAGCACTGCTGCCATCATTATTATTGAAGCAAAGATGTGTGACATTTATTGGTCTTTTCTTTCTGTCCTGTTTTTCAAAATCATTAAAATGATTGAAAAGAACTGGTTTTGGATAACAAGAATTTTCGAAGCTACGTTGAATATTTAATCTATCGGAATTATTATTGTACCGATTAATTTTTATTTGTTTAGCTTCTACGATCCTTTCATCCTTAATGCTTCCGGAATCGTTTGACTTAGGCGGTTTATACATAGTATCAACGATTTTTTTGACGCAGTCTATATGGCATAACATGAGACTTTCCAGCAATATATGATAAAAATTGTCGACACCTCGAGCCGAACATTCACGAATCGTTTCATGAGGCATGCTCATTTCTTCTAAAGATTTACACTGAGTTATGATTTGTGGCACAAACATTGGTAGGGCCTTGTGTATTGCGTTAGCCAGACTACAGTCTAGAGTATCGGACAAGGCGCCAAAAATCTTGGACGATAAATCAGCATACCTCTTGTCAAAATCATCGAGATAACACAAAGATTCGGTTAACACAGCTATAACCCCAGCCTGCAAATTTTCCAGGTATTTGTTAAGGAAGGAATACATTTTTGACAGTAGATCGTCCACAATCATAGGTAGAAAGGAATTGTTCCCCCCAATCTGGATAATCTGTGCTATGGCAGTTCTCAGATTTTTCATTACAGAAATATACAATGGATTGTTTAAATCTATCAAAACTGGAAAAATTGTAGCTTCATTTGTAGACTTGGTATTGGCAAGTTTCATTGTAGTAACTGACAAACGAGTGCTAGGTGTTATATTATTCGGGTTAGACTGTGACTGAAGATTCGATTCTTCACCGAATGCTTGAAAAACAGAAGCGTTTAAAACATTCTGAGAGGTCATGGTACTATTCTCCCCTCGATCTAACTGAGAAATGGATTGTAAGTTTGAATCCATACTTATACGATTTTTAGAGGTATTATACTATTGGACTGAAATTGAGATTGTAAATCTTTAGATTTGACTAATGATCTTGCAATTCTTCTATTTTCGGTTTCTACTATAGAACTAAATCTTTTAAATTATAATATAACTTAATAATTTTTTTTTTTTTAAATACTTCTATGGTATTCTAAAAATACACAATTTTCAATTAAGATTCAATAAATACATTAAAACGGAGGGTGTGCTATGATTGAGAGCGTTTAATGAGCTTGTGTGATTTATGCTTGATATGGGATAAAAATCTATAACAAAGTTTTTCGAAATAATTGACGGCAGCGCGAACTATATTCGGGACTCGTCTTTATTATTTCTCATTTCTGTGTACATACTTAATGCAAATCAATAAAAAAATTTAAAAGTTGTTGTGGCAAACGCGATGTATCATGCCCTCGAGCTACATACACCGGGACTCACAAAACCAATAAATAATTTTATGTTCAAAATTTTAGCATAGCTCAATTTTTAAATGTTGCTTTTTGTTTAACGTGTTGCAAATGTGTTGCTACTATCGTTGATAATCAATATGAAAGAAATGTAATTCGCTTTTAAATTGATGCATCTATCAATTGGGCAAACGAGAAGATATTTTGCTTCTAGAGCTTTATATTTCCGGACTCCAATTGAGTCAAAACACCAAAATTAAAAGCGAAGTCAGGAGAAAATTTAATCGGGGAAATTTAACTTGACTAGAATGAAATGAAAACATTAGTTATATACTATCTTATATGGATTTCAGAAAGGATTGCCAAATAAAGGAATAGACGGACGCCAATTTCGGACGACCAGTAGGGAACAAGGGATTTTAAGGAAGGGATAAGGGAGGAAAAGCTTTGACTTTCCGAAAAATAAGTGAAAGGAAGCACTTTCCGTTCAGGAGTCGGCTGCGTCTCTGGGCTTTCCGTATAGGATTTACCCTGCGAAACGTTGGGCGCCATTTTTGTATGATTACATTGTTGTTGGGTGTCATTTTGTAATACTAAAGATGATGGTAAGGGTTGTAACAAAGATTTAAACACCTGATTTTTCTTCGAGTTGAACGGTTAAGGCACGCTTGCGTGTGTTGCGGCTAAGCTCGTCGGAATGGGTGGGGATCTTGTTCAAACTCTCTAGAATTCACCATTACAAACTATATTTCGTGCCTTGAAAAGGAACTATGGAATGAACTAATCTTTACGTTAATCGGGAAGGTATAGGAATCACAGTATATCAAGCATTAATAGATTGAAATCATAGCATTTGATTTGTTTTTCACGCTCATCACGTCATCTCACACCCCCCTCAAAATAGCAACTTCAATAAAACATTATTTCACTTAAACTTTTCATAATTTTAATGTAGATCGTAAGAACATCTGTAGATTTAAGCAATATAATATTAATAGATTTAAATAATATAATAATTAGATTTTAAGTTATATTAAGAACATTTTAATTGAACGTAAATAGAGCATCGTATCGAAAATCTTTTAATTTGCGTAAAATTGAATAAACTAAATTACACACAACTATTTCTAAAAATCAATTATAGTAATAATAAAATGTGGCAATATATAGAAAAAACATGCAAAAATATAATCAAAAAACATGCAAATAAATATCGACGTAAAGCGCACTAAATATGTTTATGGGCCCACAAAAATATATAAGTGATATTGGCAATTATGATTCCAACTCAACGAAACTATGGAAAATCTATATATCACCATTCACACAATTAAATATTTTAAAAAAATGTTGTATAATTACTTTACACTAGGGTACTCTTAAATTTCTATAAAAATTATCTGCTACGAGGATTCTTTAAGTTTTCTAACGAAACTGCTTCACGTAAAAAAAAATTGAAAATGCTTCAACTTACAATTTTCCACTGGTATAATTTGAATTTAGAAAAGGAACCTTTGGAAGATAATATCCCGACTGCAAACTGTAAACTATAACTGAAACTTTCCTAAGCAGGGGCTCCGCTACAAGTGGAACTCCGGTACAACTTTTTTCTTTCCAAATACCAGGATCGCAGGATCTTTAATAATTAATTCTTGATGAAGCAGTAATTTCTGTCGGTTGTTTCTCTGTTGGCTAATTCTCGATGCTGAACATGAAGAAATTCCCGCATGGAATTTATGTTACACACGTAAATGAAATCTTCGATGATTTTCCAGCCGTTGATAAAGTTTATGGGCAGATTATAAATCTACTATGATTTTCCCTCAGTTTCTTTTTGCTTTAGATAAGTCTCTTTTAATAATTATATGTATTTTTCTTGATCCCCTTAGAGGTTACCTCCTCCAGCCGCGTGGTTCTGCGATCGGAGAAAATTGGTTGCAAAACGCATGAATTAAGGAAAGGAGAAATTTTTACCTTTTAATTTGTGGATATGTGCTTGAATTTATTCAGATGAATTGGCGAAGTGTCGGATTTTCTAAAAATCTTGTGCGATGCACTAAGATTCTATTATGTGATTGCCTCGTGGATTACAAATTCCGATTTAATTTCAGCAATCCTCCTAAAATTTACTAAATTTAGCACAAAATGATTATCTTTCAGATAAATTCACCTCACTTTATGCACAATTTTCACCGAACCAGGTTTTTCAAAATCAATTTGGAAAATTTCCAAATGAAAACTTTTAATAAATACGTAACCCCCAAGGGGATAAACGATACCCACGTCCGACTACTTCGATAACTTGGCTGGAAGAGAGAGAATCCTGGCCAAAAAAGGTTATCTCAGGGTTCGATACAGTGATGTAGATTCATCCACAATCACCCACACTTCCGTTTTGGAGAGATTTCTCTGTAAGTAGGTTCGCCAAACCTTCAAAATTGACATTCGCGTCACCCACTTTTTACCATGGAAATTCAAATTTGCAATCGATGTAAGTACAAATTTGAAATTAAATTTATTTTCGAAAGAATTAATTTCTGCTTGTTTATTTCAGTTTGATATCGCCGAAAAAAAATCAAAAATCATTTTCATCAAACGAAATTCCCATCAACAAACGATTTAATAGATCACCATGAAGGATCATGAAAATTTAAATGTCCATCGCTTCAACCAAAAACGTAAGTAAAGATCAACCGACGTCTAACCAAAAATCTCTCAACACCAATTGCATTTCTCCCATGATATACTTGCTTTACACTCAATGATATTCATGATATTTTTTCTAGATACCAGGAGCACATCAACAGGCGCAACTATCTAGCGATAAACCACCCACCGCATCGATTGACTCTTATCGATCGTTGTGGTGTGATAGAAAAATACCGTGCAGAAGAAATATCGTTCCATCAGCTGATCGATGGAATTGCTCCGATGGTAAATACAGTTTTTGTTATTTGTTGTGTGATTGAATTAATTCGATTTTAAGAATTTCTATTTTCTTTGCAGATTTTCAGAGAGAAGGAACTTCTTTAAGATATGGAAATTTTGTTCATGCGAAAACGACTAAAATGAAGGTAAGTATGGAATTGCTGAATTTAAGAAATTTCAAATTTTACTAATTTGTCTTTACAGGTGGCTGTTACAACACCAGAGATTTCGACGAAAATCTTGACGACGAAAGATTTGGAAAATCAGCTATCTGTGGTATTGTTAACTGAAAAAAATTTAACTCGACGAAAAATCAATTGTGGAAAACTTAAACGTGGTGTCGAACCCACTTACAAAGCCGGGCAAATATGTGCTATTGTAATGTAAAAAAAATTGAGTATTAAAAAAAATATATACTTGAACTGATTCTAATTAATTTGTTTACTTTTACTAACTCTTACAAAAAATTTTGTCCTCTAACATCTCTATATTGACTGTTCGAGATTACAACTCTGAATTTCGTTAGAAAATTTCATTGGAACGAAAGCGAGGGTCGTTATAAAATTTAGAGCCTTTTCTGTGGACCCCAAATTACAAACAGTTTTTCCGTCGCCAATCGGGCCAAGTCGGCCGATATTTGCTGCGAAAATATCTCCAAAACCAGACACTTCCATTCATCAACAGATGATTGCTAACTAGGTTCTTCGTCCAATATGCATTAAATACTTTTTTTACATGCTCATATTGAGACGAACGATCTTGCGACTTGTGATTATGGTTTTGATGAAAATTTTCATTGCCTTTGGAACCTCGGGCCTTATTAACTGGCTCTAAACTACGACAATGATTATGACATGTTTCGGAATTCGTCGAAGGTTCAGTATCTCTCCCCTCGGAAAATTTATCAACTACCAGACTTTGATCTTGAGTAGGATCATTCTCAAACCTAATTTTTGGGAAATTCAATCTATCTTGTTTAGCACTGCTGCCATCATTATTATTGAAGCAAAGATGTGTGACATTTATTGGTCTTTTCTTTCTGTCCTGTTTTTCAAAATCATTAAAATGATTGAAAAGAACTGGTTTTGGATAACAAGAATTTTCGAAGCTACGTTGAATATTTAATCTATCGGAATTATTATTGTACCGATTAATTTTTATTTGTTTAGCTTCTACGATCCTTTCATCCTTAATGCTTCCGGAATCGTTTGACTTAGGCGGTTTATACATAGTATCAACGATTTTTTTGACGCAGTCTATATGGCATAACATGAGACTTTCCAGCAATATATGATAAAAATTGTCGACACCTCGAGCCGAACATTCACGAATCGTTTCATGAGGCATGCTCATTTCTTCTAAAGATTTACACTGAGTTATGATTTGTGGCACAAACATTGGTAGGGCCTTGTGTATTGCGTTAGCCAGACTACAGTCTAGAGTATCGGACAAGGCGCCAAAAATCTTGGACGATAAATCAGCATACCTCTTGTCAAAATCATCGAGATAACACAAAGATTCGGTTAACACAGCTATAACCCCAGCCTGCAAATTTTCCAGGTATTTGTTAAGGAAGGAATACATTTTTGACAGTAGATCGTCCACAATCATAGGTAGAAAGGAATTGTTCCCCCCAATCTGGATAATCTGTGCTATGGCAGTTCTCAGATTTTTCATTACAGAAATATACAATGGATTGTTTAAATCTATCAAAACTGGAAAAATTGTAGCTTCATTTGTAGACTTGGTATTGGCAAGTTTCATTGTAGTAACTGACAAACGAGTGCTAGGTGTTATATTATTCGGGTTAGACTGTGACTGAAGATTCGATTCTTCACCGAATGCTTGAAAAACAGAAGCGTTTAAAACATTCTGAGAGGTCATGGTACTATTCTCCCCTCGATCTAACTGAGAAATGGATTGTAAGTTTGAATCCATACTTATACGATTTTTAGAGGTATTATACTATTGGACTGAAATTGAGATTGTAAATCTTTAGATTTGACTAATGATCTTGCAATTCTTCTATTTTCGGTTTCTACTATAGAACTAAATCTTTTAAATTATAATATAACTTAATAATTTTTTTTTTTTTAAATACTTCTATGGTATTCTAAAAATACACAATTTTCAATTAAGATTCAATAAATACATTAAAACGGAGGGTGTGCTATGATTGAGAGCGTTTAATGAGCTTGTGTGATTTATGCTTGATATGGGATAAAAATCTATAACAAAGTTTTTCGAAATAATTGACGGCAGCGCGAACTATATTCGGGACTCGTCTTTATTATTTCTCATTTCTGTGTACATACTTAATGCAAATCAATAAAAAAATTTAAAAGTTGTTGTGGCAAACGCGATGTATCATGCCCTCGAGCTACATACACCGGGACTCACAAAACCAATAAATAATTTTATGTTCAAAATTTTAGCATAGCTCAATTTTTAAATGTTGCTTTTTGTTTAACGTGTTGCAAATGTGTTGCTACTATCGTTGATAATCAATATGAAAGAAATGTAATTCGCTTTTAAATTGATGCATCTATCAATTGGGCAAACGAGAAGATATTTTGCTTCTAGAGCTTTATATTTCCGGACTCCAATTGAGTCAAAACACCAAAATTAAAAGCGAAGTCAGGAGAAAATTTAATCGGGGAAATTTAACTTGACTAGAATGAAATGAAAACATTAGTTATATACTATCTTATATGGATTTCAGAAAGGATTGCCAAATAAAGGAATAGACGGACGCCAATTTCGGACGACCAGTAGGGAACAAGGGATTTTAAGGAAGGGATAAGGGAGGAAAAGCTTTGACTTTCCGAAAAATAAGTGAAAGGAAGCACTTTCCGTTCAGGAGTCGGCTGCGTCTCTGGGCTTTCCGTATAGGATTTACCCTGCGAAACGTTGGGCGCCATTTTTGTATGATTACATTGTTGTTGGGTGTCATTTTGTAATACTAAAGATGATGGTAAGGGTTGTAACAAAGATTTAAACACCTGATTTTTCTTCGAGTTGAACGGTTAAGGCACGCTTGCGTGTGTTGCGGCTAAGCTCGTCGGAATGGGTGGGGATCTTGTTCAAACTCTCTAGAATTCACCATTACAAACTATATTTCGTGCCTTGAAAAGGAACTATGGAATGAACTAATCTTTACGTTAATCGGGAAGGTATAGGAATCACAGTATATCAAGCATTAATAGATTGAAATCATAGCATTTGATTTGTTTTTCACGCTCATCACGTCATCTCACACCCCCCTCAAAATAGCAACTTCAATAAAACATTATTTCACTTAAACTTTTCATAATTTTAATGTAGATCGTAAGAACATCTGTAGATTTAAGCAATATAATATTAATAGATTTAAATAATATAATAATTAGATTTTAAGTTATATTAAGAACATTTTAATTGAACGTAAATAGAGCATCGTATCGAAAATCTTTTAATTTGCGTAAAATTGAATAAACTAAATTACACACAACTATTTCTAAAAATCAATTATAGTAATAATAAAATGTGGCAATATATAGAAAAAACATGCAAAAATATAATCAAAAAACATGCAAATAAATATCGACGTAAAGCGCACTAAATATGTTTATGGGCCCACAAAAATATATAAGTGATATTGGCAATTATGATTCCAACTCAACGAAACTATGGAAAATCTATATATCACCATTCACACAATTAAATATTTTAAAAAAATGTTGTATAATTACTTTACACTAGGGTACTCTTAAATTTCTATAAAAATTATCTGCTACGAGGATTCTTTAAGTTTTCTAACGAAACTGCTTCACGTAAAAAAAAATTGAAAATGCTTCAACTTACAATTTTCCACTGGTATAATTTGAATTTAGAAAAGGAACCTTTGGAAGATAATATCCCGACTGCAAACTGTAAACTATAACTGAAACTTTCCTAAGCAGGGGCTCCGCTACAAGTGGAACTCCGGTACAACTTTTTTCTTTCCAAATACCAGGATCGCAGGATCTTTAATAATTAATTCTTGATGAAGCAGTAATTTCTGTCGGTTGTTTCTCTGTTGGCTAATTCTCGATGCTGAACATGAAGAAATTCCCGCATGGAATTTATGTTACACACGTAAATGAAATCTTCGATGATTTTCCAGCCGTTGATAAAGTTTATGGGCAGATTATAAATCTACTATGATTTTCCCTCAGTTTCTTTTTGCTTTAGATAAGTCTCTTTTAATAATTATATGTATTTTTCTTGATCCCCTTAGAGGTTACCTCCTCCAGCCGCGTGGTTCTGCGATCGGAGAAAATTGGTTGCAAAACGCATGAATTAAGGAAAGGAGAAATTTTTACCTTTTAATTTGTGGATATGTGCTTGAATTTATTCAGATGAATTGGCGAAGTGTCGGATTTTCTAAAAATCTTGTGCGATGCACTAAGATTCTATTATGTGATTGCCTCGTGGATTACAAATTCCGATTTAATTTCAGCAATCCTCCTAAAATTTACTAAATTTAGCACAAAATGATTATCTTTCAGATAAATTCACCTCACTTTATGCACAATTTTCACCGAACCAGGTTTTTCAAAATCAATTTGGAAAATTTCCAAATGAAAACTTTTAATAAATACGTAACCCCCAAGGGGATAAACGATACCCACGTCCGACTACTTCGATAACTTGGCTGGAAGAGAGAGAATCCTGGCCAAAAAAGGTTATCTCAGGGTTCGATACAGTGATGTAGATTCATCCACAATCACCCACACTTCCGTTTTGGAGAGATTTCTCTGTAAGTAGGTTCGCCAAACCTTCAAAATTGACATTCGCGTCACCCACTTTTTACCATGGAAATTCAAATTTGCAATCGATGTAAGTACAAATTTGAAATTAAATTTATTTTCGAAAGAATTAATTTCTGCTTGTTTATTTCAGTTTGATATCGCCGAAAAAAAATCAAAAATCATTTTCATCAAACGAAATTCCCATCAACAAACGATTTAATAGATCACCATGAAGGATCATGAAAATTTAAATGTCCATCGCTTCAACCAAAAACGTAAGTAAAGATCAACCGACGTCTAACCAAAAATCTCTCAACACCAATTGCATTTCTCCCATGATATACTTGCTTTACACTCAATGATATTCATGATATTTTTTCTAGATACCAGGAGCACATCAACAGGCGCAACTATCTAGCGATAAACCACCCACCGCATCGATTGACTCTTATCGATCGTTGTGGTGTGATAGAAAAATACCGTGCAGAAGAAATATCGTTCCATCAGCTGATCGATGGAATTGCTCCGATGGTAAATACAGTTTTTGTTATTTGTTGTGTGATTGAATTAATTCGATTTTAAGAATTTCTATTTTCTTTGCAGATTTTCAGAGAGAAGGAACTTCTTTAAGATATGGAAATTTTGTTCATGCGAAAACGACTAAAATGAAGGTAAGTATGGAATTGCTGAATTTAAGAAATTTCAAATTTTACTAATTTGTCTTTACAGGTGGCTGTTACAATATATATAAATATAGATTGGGATTCAAAAGTAAAACTTCTTGCTACGTAGGAGAAATAGCTGGCAGTAGCATAAAACACGTGAGAGGGAATCAAAAAACCCCTTTCTTGACTTAAATCAATGAAATTTCAGCACATAAATCATTCCTTTCCGTTTTGTTCTTTAATTGAAAAAGGAATACTTCTTAAGAATATTATAGGTATGCAAAGTTCAGAAAATCTTCAATTGTAATTGTGTAGAAATGTTGGGAAAATTATTTTTAGCATTCCTAGAAATAAATCCGTTTAAAATATATTTAAATCTTGACACAGTCATTTTTTCTTTATTACAATTTCAATAATGAACAAAAATTTAGAAAAAAATCACAATTTTTTCTTTCAGTTAAAAATCCACCTACATAAACATAACAAAAGCTACAATATAATTGCCAATCTGGCAATCATTGGAGACCCGTATGGTGATATTCGTATCATAATTCGAGCAGTTACCAAAATTCCACTTAGAAATCAAACTTTCCAATAAGATTTTTTTAAATTTATTCCAATCGGATTTTGATGTATAGGAGTTTTATATAGAATCAATTCTAAATAACTTTTGTTCTTGTACTTTTTTGATAGAATGCACCGTTTTTGAGATATTCACAAAAAACTTTTTCGTTCGTATGTGGGGTACCCCCCCCCCCCTAATGGTCCATTTTTGCACATTAATGAACTTGCATTTTATGAAAAACGAATCTGCGCAAAATTTCAAGTCTGTAGGTCAATTCGTGCGCCCGCAATCCGCGCCACAGACGGACAGACAGACAGACGGACAGACGGACGGACAGACGGACGGACAGACGGACGGACAGACGGACGGACAGACGGACGGACAGACGGACGGACAGACGGACGTACAGACGGACGGACAGACGGACGGACAGACGGACGGACAGACGGACGGACAGACGGACGGACAGACGGACGGACAGACGGACGGACAGACGGACGGACAGACGGACGGACAGACGGACGGACAGACGGACGGATGGACAGACAGACGGACGGACGAACAGACGGACACACGGACGGACGGACGTACAGACGGACGGACAGACGGACGGACAGACGGACGGACGGACGGACATGCAAAAACTAATTATTTTTATCATTCTAAACACACTGGTGTAATTCATTTTTGTGTGTGAAGACGGGATCTTGGCGTTACAAGCGGTAAGGCAAAGTTAATATACCCTTTGGTTTCACCATACGGGTATAAAAATACATGTTACAAAGCTATGATACCTCAAAGAAACAGCAAAAATCATCTATTGGCAATTTAGCAGTCATCATTCGAAATTAATTTTTAATATCCACTCAACAATGTCTATTTATCTTAAAAAGTAATGTTTGGATCCATCGTCTGAGTTATGAATATCCTGTTCAATAAAATGGAAACAAGATTATTTGATAATAAAACAACCTTTATTTCAGTAGCAGAACACCACTATAATACCAATAAAAGTGTGTATTATTAAAGCGGTTTTCTGTGTGTAATTTAGGAGTATACATTTTTCTTTTCGTTTTTGTTGATTCTTTCATCAGTGTGGAATAATTTAGCGTAAGTTTCATTATTTCTATTGTAAAATGTTTATGCCCGATTGTAAATCACGGTAAAGCATTTTATTCTCTCCGTTAACATTATTATTACATCCAATAAATTTTATGCTCAACGAGTACATATCTAGACTTATGCTCAATCATCATTTATATGTGAAAAATAAAATCAACTAGAAAAAAACAGGGAAAATATGTATGCGATGGGTTGAGTTTCGAGTTACGAATTCCAGGTCCTTTTTTGCTGTTACGCAGATATATCCATCTTTGAGCTTTATATTAGCTTTAAATTCAGTGGGAGCACACATGTATCAGAGAAAAATACGTAAATGTGAATGGTAGGCAGATGCTTTGTGAAGGGGTGATGTGTAATAATGTCTTCCCGCCGTTTATGGTCCTTTATTCATTTTGAATTTGATAGCAAGTTAGCATCGTTTGGCGAATGCGAAAAAAAAAATCGGCAAAACGGTTTAAAAACATAAAATGCCAACAATTTGAAGATATCGAAGCTTGAAAGTTTCAAGGAGGAGAAACGCGATTTTGTGTCCTGGTTCGGGATGAAACATAAAAATAAAGCAGTCAATTTCTTCTTCTAGAAACGTTACTCCATTAAATTTGACATTTATTGTCTAGGAATATGTCGTGTCAGCGTATCTACTGCTGGTGAATGTTGCCTGCTTGCTGTTATGCTGTACTGAATATGTTGTGACACTGAAGACATTTAGCAGCTGGGACTCTTTTTCACCCCAAATGTTCAAACATAAAATCATTTTTCCATTTGACCGAATGTTTTTCTTCTTAAATTTTTTTTTGTTATGAAGCAAATAAAAGTTTTCGGCTGTAAGTAGATCGGGTTAATGCATTATGAGATTCAATTTTTTATGGTCATCAGTTATGAAATATGATTTGAAGGATTACAAAATCACCGTTGTTCCTAAAATGTTACAATTTGAAAATTAAAAAAAATCGTCTTTTTTTAAACATTTAAAATGAAATTTTAAAGAACATTTCTAAAAACAAATTTTATTCACAAAAAGTATTAACTTGGCCGTTATCGTCGTAAAATAATACGAATTGTTAAACTTTTGTAAAAAACAACAAAATACACGACATTATTTTTTGCAACTTTACGACAAATTACTATGTATTAACCACTTGGTGTAAAAATATTAAATTTGGTTAAATATGTGAAATAAGCAAAGAAATTTTTTTTTTCATCTGATAACAGTATGGGGATGTCAAAACAGATTGTACGGAAAGGAAGATAAAAATCATGTCACAAATTTTGTCGTCTTCTGCAGTTCTAAAAAGTTCTAATTTCCCCAACCGATTTTCGATCTGCAGATGATTCCCATAAACAACTGATGAACTTGTTCGCCTGCATACAATCACAATAACCACACACGATCAGCAATTTCCTTATACCAACTTGTGATTGGAGATTTATTTGTATGCCATTGGGTTAACGCTGAAATTAGCATACAATCGACTTCAGCCGACAAGAAGGAAGTCTGTAATTCCCTAAAATGTGGTTGGGAACCTCTGGCTGCTTTTTTTTCAGGTATTCTTACAGAAAATTACAAAAATTTATCTTTCTATGGTTTTCTGATTTTTTTCTTCAGATAGAAAGTCGGTTGTATGGAGATTACGCTTTATGTTAACTATTTGTGTGAACAAAAATCAATAAAAATGGTGTTTTAGTGATTAAACTCCCTTGTGCATAGTATTTTTACGAATTATTGCTTAAGAATTGTCCCTTTTTTCCACTTAATGGTTCAACCACAGTGAAGGCGGCAAGCGGCAGCGGCGACGGCGGGCGGCATGGCGCCGCCACACATACCGCCGCGCCAGCTACAATGATAGCGGTACCGTCGGCATATGCTTCTGTCAAAATTGAAACATCAAAACTTATTTAATTCGTCCGCTACTTCGCTCCATTTATTTTCCTTGATGTCTATTCTTTTATATTGAGGATGGGTTAAATCGTAGAGCATTGGATTTGCTTTCACGAACTCGATTAATTTTTTCTTCGTTGTCGGCATCTTGCGAAATCAAAACGTCAAAAAAACTCCATAGAATGTGGCGCCGAATGTGGTGGTTGTCACAAAACAACGAAGAAAAATCGGCATAGAATGTGGTGGTTTTCATAAAACATTTTGGGCGGCGGCGGCAAGTTTGACTTGGATTCAAACTCGGCGGCGACAAAAAAAGGCGCTGCCGTTGCCGCTGTATTGTAGCAGCTCTCGTTGCGCTACATTAGTGCAAAAAAAATGCCGCCCGCCGCTGCCGCTTACCGCATTCACTGTGGTTGAACCATAAGAATTCTTTCTTTTCTACACGGAAAAAAATCCGCATAGTAATCGTTCGTATAAAATGGTGGAAAGCGATTATAGGAGTCATTCCACCATTTTGTAGCAAAGGCTTCCATAAATATTGGAACTAGTCCTAGTTTTGGTGGAATCATCACTATGTAAATAGGGCTGAGAGAAGAATGCCCACATTCCAACAAAAGTAGCACTCGTTCCTAGTTTGCATTGGAGACGTTGTTAATCTGAGGTGGAAACATTACTATATTATGTATGGAATCATTCCCACTGTTTGTAGAAATGACTCCAATATCATGTAGGGCTCAGTCCTACAAAAAAAATGGAATGAGTCCTAAGTTTTGTTGGACTCATTCCTATGCAAATAGGATTCAGCGAATACGATAATTCAAGTCGAATTTTTTCTTCGATTATAATTCACACGTGGTTTGCGAAATCGGAGTATATACAGCTTGGACCTGCCTAGTGCCACACTCTGACACTTGCGTCGGAAAAATTTTTTAATTACAGGGCATTTTTTTTGATCGAGCTATTTGGTATCTCGAATATTTTCAAGTCCCGGACTTCTCTATCTCGGATATTCGATAACTCGAATTTTTGTTTGTCCCCTTTAGATTGGACAGAATCCAATAAAAAAAAGTCTCCAGTCCTATACAGATAGGACTTGGTGCTATAATTATAGGAACGTGTCTTATTTCAAATTAGAATGTCGCGAATATATATAGGAGAGAATCCAATAATCAATGGAGACATTACAACGTTTTATGGGATTGAGTCCTTTACAAAACGGAATGTCGCCATATTTTTGTCGCAACCAGTCTAACATATATAGTAATCTCTCCCATGTAACACGTTGGAGTCTTTGCCATAGTTTTGGGAATCGTTACACCAAAAAAAAAAAGAATACGACCACTTTTTTATTGGAATGTGTCCTAAAAAATGTGGGAGCTGTTACACCTTTTTTATAGGAATGATTCCCATATTTGGCCACTATGCCGTTTTTTCCCATAAATATGGGACTGGAGCATGAGATTTTGGTGGAATGGTTCCTATATGTTTTTTCCGTGTATAGAGCCAAAGTACTGTATTTATGACGGAGACCGACTTGAGAGCGGGAGTAGATATAAAATTTCTGATCAGTACGAAATCCGTTTCAGGCAAAATTATGAGGATGTCCGCGCATCTGTCTGTCAGTCTATCAGTTTTACGTATTTTAAATAACTCGAGAACACGTTGATCTAGAGACTTGAAATTTTTTGTGAACACTTTAAAAAAAATCGTGGTTTTTTATCAATTTTTAGAAAAGTAACGGTAGTTATAACGCTCCCATACAATTTGTTTTTTTTTTGAAAAAATACGGTTTTTGAAAATTTCGCGAAACTTATGTGTTTTGGAAAGAAATGAATATAACGAAATTTAAAGGATATTAAATTTTCCACATTTTCTACTTTAACGGTTTTTGCGTATCTCTAACAGTTCTCAAGATATTTGAAAAGAAAAAATCAGTTTTTTGAAAATATCTCGAATACTATGCACTATTATGAAAAAATGCGTATAACCAAATTCAAAGGAAATAAATTTTCCTGTATTTTTGCATTAACGAGTTTTACATGTCTTTAACGGTTCTCAAGATATTTGAAAAGATAATATTTTTCACATATTTTTTCCGAAACTAAATATTGCATGGGAAAGTTTTATGTTGATCACACTAATTAGAAAAAATCTTAATGCCTCATATTTTTCACAATTTTTATAGAAATCATTTATTTCCGTTTATAAATATAAACCTGTTATATAATTTAAGTTTCATTGAATTCGCTTCTAGATTTTGCAAATAGCAAACTACGGAGCTTAAAAAAGGGTTCGTTAAACTTTGAATAAATTAAAAACTTTCTTTTTTATGTTTCTTTTAAGTTATCAGAATACGCGCATAAATTGATTTTTGTGGTTTATTTTAAACAGCGAATTTATGTCTGTTTTTAATGAGATATTCACTACACATGTGAAAAATGTCTGTCGTAATTCGGATCATCCCTTTTTTTTTAGAACCAAGACACTTAACATATCTTGAAGCCTACTTTGTATACGCTGAGCTTTTGATGTATATTCAACAGGAATGTTCGTGTCAGGTTCAGAATACATCAAATATGCTTCAGTTATTTTTGGATCAAACGACACAGGTATTTTATCTTAAGATATTTTACTTTATGTTTTCTTTTTTCCCTTCAAATACATTTGTCTACACCGCCCTTACTAATATTTATGTATTAATATTTTGTGTGATATGAGAATTTATTTTTATTTCACGATTTTCGGTTCAATTATCATCAGTGTCTAATTATTTCCATATCACGTATGACCTTCGAGTAAATTAGTACCCAACACGCCCGTAAAACACAGAAAAAATATTAAATTCTTCAACTTTTTGCATAAAACAGGAACTCACTTCTGGTCTCATATATAAATACTGGTATGTAATTATTGGCCTCGTTGAAGTATACTAAAAGAAAACTCAAATGCTCTTGACTTTTAAGTGTTTTGCTTCTACAAAATTCAAGTGCTGCTTGCCATATTGTGGTGTAGTAGTTTTTGCTGTAAACATTTTTTAACGCCTTACTGCATATATCCTTCAACTTTTAAGTCAAGAATACGGACCGTCTTGTTTCTGGATCGGAGGTTAAACCTCGTCGTAAAATAATACGAATTGGCAATGTGGAATTACCGAACCCTCAGACACCCTTCCGAGATTTGACCCACTAATCAGAAGCAGGTCTTGTGTTGCATTTCCCTTTCAATTCGAATTGATTACGCACAAGTAATTTACTAATATTTATAAGAATATCCAAATAAATGCCTCTTAGAGCGGTTTGCACCAACGAAACTTAGCAACTTATGTCGAACTTTTTGTTAAGTGTCAGAATTTCTATGGTTTAAGAAGGCTAAGCATAACTTAAATAGATATAACTTGTGTCAGCAAACGGGCCTTAGTGTCGCTTGCACGAACGAAGTTATGTACAACTTAAATTATTTAAGTCCCAGATTACTACGGTTTAAGTATTTCTACGGCAACTTAATTTTTTAAGAATAGAACGCGCAAACGTGCCTTAGGCGAATAAAATAGATTATAATTTTATCTAGTCCTTACAACTTCCTTTTTATATCCGAAAAGAAATCCTACTTATAACTAAGTGATCCCACAAGTTGCCGTAGAAATACTTAACCCGTATTTATGCAAAACCAGTAGTGTTATAAATATCTTTTTCGATAATTTGTGGGTAACTAACCGTAATTGTTACCACATATTAAAATTATGTGCGTAACTTGATTGGTATTTCAGAAGAGTTTGTTATGCGGCCGTCACATGACGGTGTTTTGCCAGCGCTAGTGGCTGTTTGGCTGTTAGCAGCCGTTTCAGCAGAACCGTGTGAACCCTAGTGCGTTGCTACTACCAGCAGCAGCGTGATGATTTTAGCAGCGCTAGTAAAGTAGAGACCGTTACATGGTTTCTGAGCTGTCAAAAGTCTGATAAGTGGTAAAGTTTGTTTATTGTAAGTTGTTATTTTACGTTTATTTATTTAAATTTGTGTGCTACGTTTATTATTTAAAAAATCGCCCAGATTCAAATGTCAAACCACTGTTTTGCTACTTGCCAGCGCTACCAACCAACAGCAGCCACCGGCTGGCAAACAGCGTCGTGTGACCGCGGCATTAGAAAGTAATGAGTTCTTTTGAAAAAACCCACAAAAAAATTAATTCATTTGTTAAATTAAATGGTTTTAAAGTGCTATTTACTTATATATTCCATTCCAATGGAGTTAGGGTGATCACACATCTCGGAATGGCTGGGATAGCCCCAAATTTAGGCATGTTGTCCCAGCATCCCGGAAACTAAACCACTAAAAAAATTGACTTCGAAATTCAGAAATTTTCGCCTCTGACACAGTTTTTGAAGAAATTACTGCCCCTAGCTGATTTTTGTTTTTGTCGCATTTTTGACGCTTTTCTTTAAAAAAGATTTCAATAGTGTGATGTTTGTTTCTAAAAACTTAGCTTGCAGCGTAGTTTTTGTGGTGCTTTGAAAACGTAAAACACTCATAACACCTTTTATCTCCGGGCAACAATCCAAAAGTTCCTCACACTTCCTCGCATCCTCCCGTTCTCCAACGTTTATCCGCCCAGGTTCATACAAAAAATAATCAGTTGTGATCAACACAAAACTTTCCTCTGCAATATTTAGTTTCAGAAAAAATATGTGAAAAATATTTTTTTTTTCAAATATCTTGAGAACCGTTAAAGACATGTAAAACTTATTTTCTTTGATATTGGTTATACGCATTTTTGCATAATAGCACGTTGTTTCCGACAAATTTTCAAAAAACTGAATTTTTTTCATAGATCTTGAGAACCGTTAAGGCACCTCTACACGTTCAATGTTACTTGACAATTTTACTTGAATGACTCATGTTTCAAGTAACATTGATCGTTTGGATGCTCTTCAATGTTACGTGTGGAGGCAATTTCCATCAATGTTACTTGACGAAAATTTGCATCAATAATACTTGTCAAGTAACATTGAACGTGTGGAGGCTCCTTTAGAGATACAAGAAACCGTTAAAGCAGAAAATGTGGAAAATTATATATCCTCTAAATTTGATTATATTCTTTTTTTCCCAAAAACGCATTACTTGTGAGAAATTTTCAAAAAACGGTATTTAAAAAAAAATGGTATGGGAGGTACTCGTTATAGCTAAGGTTTATTTTCCAGAAGTTGATAGAACACTATTGTAGGATTCATTTAGATCATTTAAGGGTAACGCGAAAATCCTTTTTCCCATTTTTTAGGGGGTTTTGAGGGCCGCTGATCACGAATCTGATGTTCAAATTTCGTTATTTTTATATTGGAAAAGGATATACGCGTTGTCCTTACAGATCCTTGGGATCAAAATGTAGAATTCGGAGCATCAGTTTCGTGATTACCGACCCCCAAAATCCCCTAATATAATTTTCCCCGAAAAAATGGTAAAAAGGGTATCGTGTTTTCCTTACAGGACCTGAATGATTTTTCACACACTTGAAACCTAGCTCAATCGCTTTCGCGTCCCCAAAAACTTTAAATTATCAATCTTATCAAAATCGGTCGAGCCGTTTTCAAAATAAAAAAATAAAATAAACAATTTGGAAGGGGTCCATGAATATGAAAAAGGACAAGAAATTCATTTTTTTTGGGTTCTTCAGACAAATGCAAAATGATATAATAAGAACATATGTCAGTAGCAAAGCAGCGAACATCTATAAAAATATCGTCTTTAAAAATGAGATGTGTCTCTGAAGTACAGGTTGTACTTTTTAGGGTTAATTAAGTTTGATTTTATAATCAAAAGGTGGTATTTATAATTTCATTAGGGGGAAAGCGCGTAGAAAATTTAAAAAGCATATGTTACTGTAAGGCATATTAAATGTAAAATTATATTCAGTTTAAAACTCCATAAATCTAAAATAAAGCCTTCCAAAGTATTTTCTGAACGATGTCAAATTTTCTACTGTCATTTGGGCGATTTAATTTGAAAGTGCCAACCATTATCTTGTCGATCTACATGTTTTTCTTATCCAGAGATCCGGCAAATACATTAAGGACTGAATGTGGAAAAAAATTTTTCTTGAAAACTTACATGTATGTTATATAGATATAAACATATACCCGTATATTAGGATCCTTTTTGTATCTTTAGGATAATTTTCGTCCTTTTCATCATCTGCACAGTTGTGTGTACTTTTCTCATTTATTCTATATCAGGTGGGGTGTCGGGTCGCGAGGCGTCAGCCGCCATCATCTCCGACATCGCCATCGCCGTCGATTCATCGCACTGTTTTAAACGCATAAATTAATTTAAAGGGCGCTTTTTGTTTACCCATCAAATCCTTAAATCTACAAGTATCTAAATAAATAAATAATCTTTCAGTAAAGTCGCACTCATCTTTTATATTCGGGAAGCGTGTGTTAGTTCTCCAAGAAATTGAGTCTATTTAAGATACACTTAATATAGTCATCGTATACATATTTATGCTTGGGAAAGCATTCTGTCTCTAAAAGGTTACAAAAAGGAAATCCGTTGATTTCCAGCAGTAAATTATTACAAGGTCTCGTCTTTGACGTTCAATTTTCCACTTTAGTGATTTTGTCTATTTGGCTGATTTCTTAACATGTTCTCAACATGAGGAATTCTAAATGAAGGAATAATTTAGTTCTCGGGTAATTTATAATTGACATTAAAGGCATTCCGTAAAGGAATAATTGTGTTACATTTGTTTATAAGGTGAGAAAATTCCTGGAATCTTTAATACATAATTCGATTGAATTTAATAACAAGCAATTTAGCTATTTTTGTACTGTGACTTTTATATGATGGCATTTAACCCAATGAATTTCTTTTGAATTAATTATATCTGAGATATATCAAAATCTCCAGATGCTCCTTGATATGAAAAATTTTCTCCAGGATATTAAGTACTTTCATGATAACATATTCAATTTATTTCTAACCTTTTCGAGATTGAAATGGTCATTTCAATAAGAAATTGAGTCTTTCACAAAGCATAATCCAAATAAAAATTCTACTCAAACAAAAAAATCAAAAGGTAAATTAATGTTATAATCAGAAAAGTCCTCATACCAAATTTCATGGCATGTTAAATTTCCTATTACAGTAGAGAACTTTTAAATGTAACACGCTTAAATGCAATAAATGTGTTTCGAAGATTTTTCATAATTTCTCATCCAAATATACACGGATAAACGCAACACGGATAATTGTATCCATTTTTAAGTTCGCAAATATCAAAATTACATCTGCAAAAATTAAATATAATTAAATATTCACAAAAAAAAAACAAATGCACACCCAAGTTCACTAAAAATCTTTTGCACACCCCTATTTGAAAAAAATATTATCGTAAATTTTTTGCCCCATTTGGACTTGGGGCTTTTCAGAGCTCGTGATAAGATTTACCCTGTCGGATGGAGGGTTAAATAATTTTATCAACTATCGGAAATTTTGGAATAAAAGACATGTACTAAAGAACAAAGTCACTTAGAATTTACTTAAATTGCTTAAGATACTAAATTGCCTAGTGATGAATGAAAATCTTGTTTGAATTTAAAATAGGATGAAAGATTTTTTAGATTCATTTCCCAATTTTCGATAATTGATAAAATTAGTATAAGAAAATCTCTTATTTATTATTTTTTTATTATTTTTATCTTTTGAGAGCTTACTGCGCAACAAATCGCATATTTTTTTTAATTGGAATATTTGCATATATTGTTGTCAATTTAAGAACATAAAAAAAGTGGAGATGAAGCATAAATCACCAGACAGAAGGAGAAAATGTATGAAATCGAACACAATACAATATCTTGATCTAATCAACAAATCAAATACACACAAAAGACATAAGTCAGGAGCAATAGGAAATCGATATCCTATTCTGAATATCCTGAACTCATACTCAATTTCATTCTGACCTAACCTTAAAATCAAGGCTGTTAGGTTATCGCGAATGGTGATAAATGGGAATAGAATTCTCAAATGAATATATTTTACGGCATATTTCTGGTGTGCTGAGATTTGTAGAGCTAGTTGACAGATATTTTATAATTATGTTCCTTAATATTTTTGTTTGTTGTATTCGTTTTGCTGGTATTTTTTTTAGCTCTGCAAAGATGACTTGTGCTTTACTAATTGAAAATCATGAAATACACTCTCGAAAAAATGGAGTCGATTACGCACCGAAAGGGAGTTTGAGGGAATCCATCACCTATTGGAGAAAATCGAGCACCGGGCTAGGGAGTTCACAACAATTCCTTATGGGTGTTAATTTTTAACAATTTTTCGGTGTTAAACCAATTTATTACCAAGAAAAAAAAACCTCACAAATTCTCTTTTTTTTGCAAGCATTTGATATGTTTTGAGTTTTTTCGTGTTTTCAAAGTTAATTATTGACTGTTAAAATAACTTTTCTTGCATGTCTCTGCCGGGACTCGAACACGGGACCTCTCGAATTGTAAACCATTTGCCTTCTCAATAGGCTGTTGAAGCCAATTGGCAAGCCTCTTTTAAACGTGAACACCCTTTACAATTACATAACTCCTAAAAGGAGTTGTAGTGAATTTTTGACTCCTTTTCGGAGTTCATTTAAAATTTAGGTCAAAACGGTGTTAAATTGAATATTTAGCTCCGTAAAATACAAATGTAAAAATAACTCCGCGCTACGGTGTTAAACTTTTAGCTATGTTTTCAGGCGGAGTTAATTCGTCCCCGGATTTTGTCGAGAGTGTACCTTTAATGTAATTATCATTATCAAGTAGATCAAAATTGATTTTTTTTGTGATTCAGGCAAAATGGCACTAATATTAAGTGTGAAATGTGCAAATAGAGTGGAACACCGTACGCAGTTAATTAGTTCCACAAAAATAGCGCGTAGATTGCAAATCAAGCAATGGAAATCATGTAAAAATAGGGTTTAGTTGCCGAAAAAGCGAACATTTTACATAAAAAAAAAATAAACAAGTTTAAAAAATGTTTGTTAAATATGCTTATATGAGCATACCAATAACAAAAAAATAGCTTCATCCACGCCTTGTGTACACGGTACAGAAAATAGGTGTAAAAAATCTACTAAAAAAATCTCTAGCAAACACATTTACACGAATGCAAAGTGACTCTACATACAAGTCTACCGAGTGTTTACACGGTCTGTTTGATGATTCTCTCAGCTAGAGATAGGGTAGAGCGAAAAATAAATATTTATTCATATTTAAACGTTTTGTCCCGTTCAGAACAATTACTTTCTTTAATTTTCGGGAATAAATTGAAATAGAAAATTTAAAAAAACCGCCTGATAATTCAGCAATTTCAGATAAATTTTTGCCACCATACAATTTCCTAAACAAAAATCAAATAAATAATTTGATGATTCCTGAAAAATCAATTGCGACGTTTCATAAATTCAATTAATTACCCATTTTTTTCTTTTGTCCATTTATAGTCACTGCTGCGGCATTGTTTTCTCTACAATGTAAAGGGTGTTTTTTTTTAGACGTGTGGTTTTCAAGAAGAAATAAAACGCATATAATTTAATGTTATGGCCAAGAGTTTAGCTTTATTATAAAGATAAGGGTTTGCCATTATGTTTTAAAAATGATTTCGGGCAAGTGGCCGCCGCGGCTGGCTCGAATAAATTCCAGCCGAGAGGCCCAATTTTCGACCACTTTTTGCAGCAATTGGGGCCGTATGTCAGCAATAACGCGCCGAATATTCTCTTCCAAGGCGTCAATCGTCTCGGGCTTATCTGCGTATACAAGCGACTTCACATAACCCCACAAAAAATAGTCCAGCGCACGATCTTGGAGACCACGCCACAGGCCCACGACGCGAGATATTGCGCTCACCAAAAGTTTCCTTCAATAAATTGATTGTTTCGTTGGCTGTATGGCATGTAGCGCCGTCTTGTTGGAACCAAAGGTCGTCCACATCAACATCCTCCAATTCAGGCACGAAAAAGTCATTAATCATGGCTCTATAGCGTTCCCCATTGACTGTAACATTATGGTCGGCTTCATTTTTGAAGAAATATGGACCAATGATTCCCTCTGCCCATAGAGCACACCAAACAGTGACTTTTTGAGGATGTAACGGCGCCTAAAGAATGGCTTGTGGATTACCATCCCTCCAAATGCGACAATTTTGCTTATTGACGTACCCATTCAACCAAAAGTGAGCTTCATCGCTGAACAAAATTTTCTTGTGAAAATCGGGATCGGAGGCCATCTCGTTTTGGGCCCATTCACCGAACGTGCGACGCGCTTGATGGTCGTTTGACGAAATGGGAAACCAAACTGAGCATAAATCAAGTGACAACTGTCAAAAAGACCAACTCCGAAAAAAGTAGTGCCAGATTGAAAACCACACGTCTAAAAAACACCCTTTACATCTTACAATTTACTGTTGATTCAAATTTTACTCCTTTATTATTGATTTTTTTACCATTGTTCCTAAAAATTCAACCGAAATCACAATCGATCACTAAATAACAAGCAAATGCCACAATATTACAATGAATGGGAAAACTGTTCCGAATGGATTCATCGCAAGTGTTATTTTGCTACCCGATGGCTAGGCGAGAGTTCAGCCCATTTTTCAACATATTGAATAGAGTATAGAGAAATTTTCGAGATGTAGAACTCTCGCCAAACAGCGTTTACACGGTTGAAAACTTTCATCTACAACATCTCGCGTACAAGTCGCGTAGAGCTCTTTTACGTCTCTAGCGAGATTTTTCTGAAACTCTCACCTATTTTCTCTACTGTGTGCACAAAGCTTAAAGTCGATCTTATTTATTTTTGTTTGTTTTTATTATTTGTTTGATTTTTGTTAAATAAAAATTTTCAATCAAAATTAAATTACACTAGGAAGACCATATTTTGCTGGAATGAAAAGAGGACAAGGGGTGGGTCAGACAGGGTCAACTGTGTAGAATTAAGTGAACACATTGAGTGATTTAAAATAGATTTATTAAATCACTTCTACATTTGATCCTGTCTGACTTACCCCCTGTCCTCTTTTTATTCCAGCAAAATACGGTTACCCTAGTCTAGTGTAATCTAATTTTGATTGAAATTTAATCCAGGATTTTTACCGTGTACAAATTCGTACGCCCTGTCCCAATGTAAAATGTAGTCTTCAGAACTCAATATTTTTTTTTTGAGGGAAAATTTGATGGAAAAAATGTTTAGCCTCTGTAAAAATACTCGCAAAAGGACCTTAGAACTAGGGTTTTCGGTTAAACCGGTTTTTAAAACTTCTGTTTAAACCGGGCCGTTTTAACCGGGTCCAAAAAACCGGTTATTAAAACACCGAAAAATCGTTTTTCATAACACATGCATCGAAAATATGCCTTTCAATGCCTCCGTAGCGGGCTGAAAGTTGCGTTTTCGGCCCTAGGGGCAAAAGTGCGATCAGCTGACCGAAAGTGTGTTTTCGCGACGCAGAAGACACTAGCGTAAAGCAGTACAGTCATATATGCTTCTAACCGGAAATTTGTGAATAAAACTGAACGAGTGTGAAGTTAGCTGCACGAGCGAAGTGTGATTTAGTTGAGCATTGCCGATTTCCATTTTTTGTTATGTTGATTTTTATTTCAGAGGAGAGAAATTTAAAAATTTAAATCTGTTTTGACCAACATTTCTTAGTAATAAAACGAATTTATAGAATATATTTGTTTTGTTTATTTTAAATATTTACTTCTGCTCCGCCCCTGGACCCCGTATGGTGGGCTTCGCCCCCCAAACCCCCTTTTCCGTTACTCTCCAATACGAAAATCGCATTTAAATGACCTCTCAAGTCATATTTTCAATGAATTTGTTATGAAAAATTGTATACGCTACTCTTAGCGAGTCAACGATTTCACTCGTGTGATATCTGCCCTCGCTTCGCTCGTGCAGCTAACTTCACACTCTTGAAATCGTTGAGTTTCGCCCATTGTGGCGTAATATACTATTGTTCAAATTGGGTAGGTTAGGTCTTAGACGCAACAAATACACTATAATACAAACAAAAGACGTGAAGTGCCATATTATCCATTAAGAGGCCATACATGGCACAATATAATATTGTATTTGGTTTAGAGTGCCTAAAAAGAAGCGTTTCTAACAAATCAGTTGCACTAACATTGGTTTAAAATTATTTTTCCGTACAATAAAAATGATCGGTTTTTTTTTAACGGTTTTTGGCTTTTAAAAAAAACACCGGGTATAACCGTGCAAAAAAAAAAACACCGAAAAAACCCGGTTAACCGAAGCAAAAACACCGAGTAACCGGTTTAACCGGTTCTTTTTTGACATCCCTACTTAGAACCTTAACTCAGCTGACTTTAGACCTCCTATCTTCCAGAAACTATTTTTAACAAATATTTTATTAGAAACCGCATATTTTAGTCTAAAGCGTGCCAAGGAACACGAAAACAATTTTTTTTGGCAAAACTGTTTGGGTGAAAGTTTGCTTTCGACCGTTTGGGTTTAAATTGATCCGATTCTAACCTTTCAAAGTTTTGTGGTTTCGTCGAACACAATACGTGTAAAACGAAAAATATATTTTGTCCCAATTTCGTTTTCTACTTCAAGACTTCTTAATCGCGTTAAAGTGAATTCGCGTATAGCAACATCGTGTAAATGCTGGTCCATTGCACAAATTTCTTTTATTGTGTTAAAACTGAAAATTGGCCAGGATTTCATGTGGTGTTTTCCTCTAGATGGTAAATCTCAGCCTTTAAGCCACGTGCTGGGATTATCTAAACTAAACATCCCAAAAAGAAGTACGTTATTTTTAGGTCAATTAATTAAAAAAAACATCGATAACGGGTTGTTGCAAAATTTGACTTTAACATTTTTGATCAAATAAACTGAAGGGTATATTATGAACTTCAAAAAATCTTAACACTAAGGAGTTTTCTTTCTGTCGATGACGTTTAAAAAACTGAAATGTCGACTGAAAATTGGTATAATTAAAAATAAACAGAGTCTGGAAATTGTTTGCCTTGCAAAGGAAAAATGCCATAAAATATCACAGGATCAGAAATTTTCAGAAAAAAAAATTCTCCTTGACATTATTTTACTTTGAAAAATACATTCTATTCTTATGAATGACTATTATTATGAAACGGTATAGCAAAGTTGTTAAAAATATCTTTTTTTTTTCAGGACAAGTGCTATAATGAAATAATAGACCAATTTCCTCAAGACAAGACAATACAATTAACCAAAAAAGCTTGGTTTTTGGTAAATGTTCTTCGTAAACAAAATCCCATTAAAATTTTTTTTTTAGGTACAAAGAACAACATTCTGGCTCCTTCAACGTAGCTGAATATCATCATTTTTCATAAAAGGGCGGTTTTTTTTTACAGAATGAGAAACAGCCGACAAGTTTCACAGTCTTCGGATTGCATTTGAAAAAAAAAATACAATAGAAAAAATCGTTAACAAAAAAAGAAAAAAAAACGTAAAGTGTATTTTTTTTTATTTAAACTCGCCACGAAACAAAATCTCTAATTTGCTTTAATGGATTGCAAAGACAAAGGAAAACTTTTTAATTGAAGAGAAAATTAATTTTCGCGTAGAGAGTAATTCATCTTGAAAATCTTTACCAGAGAAATAGAAAAGCAAATGAATGAATACTTGAGGCATTCAGGTCTGTAAAATAGAAAGGGATGAAATTTAGTTATACTGAATATGGGGCGAGTTGGGCGAAGAGGGATGCAAGAAGGTGAACAGACATTGAGAAAATGTCCCATTAACATTGAAATCTCGTTATATGAGCTTTTGCCCCAGGAGAGAAGTCTTGAGCTATGTTATTTTAGGAGCTGTACCAATTTTTCCTGATGTTAAAATACAGCAATATAAAACATTCTACACACTCTTAATGCTAACCGAAACACGTCTGACGACTCACTGTTGTTTTAACTTTTTAGCTTCTTTTGGTGTGCTTTGACAGTATTCGTGGACACAGACAGCACACTTTAATTATATCGAATTAAACTGGCTTAAAATGATTATTACACCCAGAATGTAAATTCACAGTCCTTTCAGAGATTGCCATGCAACTGGGTTTGAAATTTTCCTTTTTCCTTGTCGAGGTTAATAAGTGGGTTGTTCAATTAGGTAATTAAGAATTTCCCGAAATTGACAAAAACGTCATGTTATGAATGCAGAATGGTCTCTCGCGAAAATCTTTTCCTGTGTCGTAATTTAAGGTCTTAAATTTTATGTTTTGGTCATGTAATAAATTTTGCATAATGACTAAGTTGTGGAATCGGCTACAATTTGAGGTGCTACGATTTGAACAAAAAAGGTGTCAAATTGGAAAATATTATAATTGCAGTTACTCATAACTCGTTTAAACTATCAATATGTACAGCTTCGCGGTCCTATTCTATATTAGCTTATAAGCCCATATCTTCTCCATTCTACATCGTTATAGGCCTTCGAGTTTATCTTCAGCAGGTAACAGAAAAGAGGTTCCAAGGGAAAGAGTAAAATAAAAGAAAAAGTTCTTTCAGGCATGTCGTGTCTAGTTGTAAAAATCCCTTTAGAAATATCCGAAGAAGGGGATAAAAAGAAGTGGTGTTGATGGGTAGAAGAAACTTTTTTTTAAAATGAGATTTTTTTTCGAAAAATTTCAGGAAAGGTATAATCCGGATATCCTTACAGGACTTTCCGTTATCTTTACAGACGTCTTAACAACTGAATCTGATTGAGCGACCCCGAAAACCCCAGATCGGATTTTTTTACCGGAATGGGATAATCACGTTACCCTCGCAGGACCTTCTGATATCTTTACAAGGACGAGATTGCGAAAATATTGTCGCCGAAACTACACAAGATGACAAAATTTCATCTTTCTATTTAGCATAGTTTCGAAAATATGTGCAAAACAGCATTTATTTATTTGTCCCGCATTTCATACACGGCTAGTTATTTTTCAAATAAGATTTTGCTGTTAAAAATTGAGGCTCGTCATAGTAAGTCAGATTTAGACTTTTTAAAATATATATATATAGGAGGGCAGTCCGATAAGTACTTAGCCTCACCAACCGATGGCGCCACTATCGCAGGAGAAATTTACTATCGTGTAGTACATTCTCATAGACGGCTACAGTCAAAATTTCAGCCGAATCGAACTCGTAGTTTTGTTTTGACCGCGTATGGAAGCGGGCGTGTCTGCGGATTTCAGAAAAATGGAAAAAGAGCAATATCGGTCGGTGATTCGATTCTTGTTTCTGGAAGGGAAATCGCGCAGCGAAATCAAAGAGCGCTTGGATGCTGTGTACGGTGACTCATCTCCTTCAAAAATTGGTGTAACGAGTTTCAACGTGGTCGCACGTCGGTTTTTGATGAGCCACGCCCAGGTGCTACGAAAACGGCTACCACGGAGGATAACATAACAAAAATCCACGATCTCGTATTGGCAGACCGCCGATTGAAGGTGCGCGAGATAGCTGAGACAGTAGGCATCTCAAAAGACCGCGTGGGTCATATCCTGCATGAAATTTTGGGCATGAGAAAGGCGCGATAGGTGCCGCGTTTGCTCACTCCGGGCACAAAGCGCTACCGTGAAACCATTTCACAGCAGTGTTTGACGCTGTTTAAGCACAATCCGAAGGAGTTTCTGCGTCGTTTCGTGACCATCGACGAAACATGGATCCACTGGTACACACCAGAGACTAAGGAACAGTCGAAACAGCGGACTTTACCCGGCGAACGTGCTCCGAAGAAGGCGAAGACTGTCCTATCTGCCGGAAAGGTGATGGCCACCGTTTTCTGGGATTCACAAGGTGTGATCTACATCGACTACCTGGAGAAGGGCAAAACGATCACAGGGCTCTACTATATCGAATTATTGGGCCGATTCGACGCCGAATTGCAAAAAAAAAACGGCCCCATTTGGCGAAGAAAAAAGTGCTCTTCCACCATGACAACGCACCGGCTCACACCTCCGCCGTCGCCACGGCCAAATTGGTCGAATTGGGCTACGAACTGCTGCCCCTTCTACCGTATTCTTCAGATTTGGCCCCGTGCGACTTCTTTATGTTTCCAAACTTGAAAAAGTCACTCGCCGGGCAGAAATTTGAGGCGAATGAGGAGGTCATCGCCGCTACGGAGGCCTACTTTGCAGACCTCGAGAAAACGTATTTTTCAGACGGGTTAAAGAAGTTGGAGCATCGCTGGGTCAAGTGTATCGAGCTAAAAGGAGACTATGTTGAGAAATAAATGGTCACTTTTCCAAAATTTCGTTTTTTTTTGTAGGCTAAGCACTTATCGGACTGCCCTCGTATATATCAGCGATTGGCATAACAGGGCAGTGCAAATAGACCCCATATAGACCCCAAGGGACATACAGAAAGTCAAATAGATTTAAAATTGGTTTACTGAAATTAACTTCAATTTGTAGTTCACGTATGGCGTTAAATCATACTAAAACACATTTTATTTTCATATTTTTTTTAGGAGAACCGTTTTTGAGAAAATAGCAAAAATTATAACTCTATTGGAAAGGGTAACAAGAATGCTAGGATTTTTCTATGAGATCTGAATTTTTTAAACCTCTAGTTTGATTGATATTTCAGTTTCCGAGTGCTTTCATGTAGTAAATCTCATTATATTTTAAGAAACATGTATTTTGAGTAAGAAAACTTTAAAGACTCCATAAAACAAGTTCCAATTAACTAAAACATCAAAAAAAGTTAAAATATTTAAATATTCCGTTTTGTCTTTTAATTTTTATGGAATTATGAATGACTTGACAAAAAACGATAACAACAACAACATGTTTTTTGATTCCGGTTCACCATTCAAATCCCTTGTATTGAAACATAAAAAAAAAACTTTGTCAACCTTTCCAAGTTAATAAACCTCGTCTTTTTAAACCTTTTTGACCCTTCGTCGGTTTTGAAGAACATTCTTATTAATGTCCTATTAAAATGTTATTTAATTAAAAGTTAACGAGTTTCACTACCGACACTCAATAAAAGGCAACCCATATCAGTTTCAGGATAAACGGTTTGAATATTTAATAAAAAAAGGGCCAAACATATATCTATGTGTGGGTGGACGTCATCCCAATGCCAATATAAAACCGCCACCACGCTATACGCTGTTCGTGACTGTTGCCGAGGTAAAATTAAAGTGGTTTTCCGCTTCATCTTTCACAAAAGAACAAAAACGGATCGAAATCCAACGGAAGTGTGTAAATAAGTATGTCTCAAAGTGACTGAGAAAACATCAACACAACAACTTTTGTTCATATATTATGCTTTTATGCTCGGCTAGGATTCACGTGGTCTTGGCGTCATTAGTCTAAGCATAAAATGAGCTTTCTAGTTGGACAAGCAATTAAACAAACCAAAAGTTTTTCGCTTCGAGGTCATTTCGTTTTTTATTGAATAAAAAAAACTGATTGAGGTTTAACGGAAAGATTGATTTTTTTTTACTTTTGAATGCTCGTTTCTTCAAGTATTATGTTTCGTGCTGAAAAAGCTTCACGAATTGGGGAGTGTTCTTAGTTTAGCCCAGATATATTTCTACTAATCGTGTTAGAATCTAGATTTTATGTTTGGCTATAGAAATGCTTGGCTATAGAAACGTTTGATTCGATAGATTCGGCATTTCATTTCTTTTATAAATTGAAAAGCGGAGATTCAAGTGTTTTAATTAGAAATTCAAGTGAAACGTAACTTAAGAAATATCGACTTTTAGTAAACATTTCTGAAAATACGTGAATATTCAAGGAGTTTTCTCTTGAAAAATAAGGTCAATTTTTCTTTTTTACCATGAGAAAAGTTTGTTGTTTGTTTTGTTTATTGATTTTTGAATGATTATGAAGTTAAATACTAAACTAAACTTGAAACAATTTTGATTTGTATGATGAAAGAAGAGTGAAAACTGAAATAATATGACAAAAAAAAAATAAGAAAGGCTACAATTGCCAAATACTCTATGATGTTTATTTTAAAAATATTAATTTGTATAGGAGAGGGAAAAAGGTGTGGTTCGATTGGATTTTGATGTATGGAACGGTTATGTAAAATCATACTCTAAATACATTTCGTCTTTATCAATTTTTTGATATGATGCACAGTTTTCGGAAAATAGGCAAAAAACATTCTATTTGTATGGAAAGGGGGGGGGGGGAGGTGGGCCGATTGGATTTTCATGGATGAATAAGTTATGTAAACTCCTATTCTAAACACATTTTATTTTCAAACATTTTTCAATATGACACACCACTTTCGAGAAAATTGCAATAAACTGTTTTGTTTCTATGGAGGAGGAGGAAAGAATGGTTTAATTTTGCCGTTCAAGAACTTAGCCTAGCCATTTACGAGAAAAGTAAATATATAAAATTTCAAGTCTTTAGCTTAATCTTTTCGAAAATTATTGTGTTCACGGAAAGACGGACGGACAGACGGACAGACAGACGGACATGTGGAAATCAAAATCTTTTGTCATCCCTAACACCCTGGTGTAGTTAATTTTCATGTCCGATGATTGGTTCGATGCGTGAGAAACGGTATACTAAATCTAATATACTTTTATATGATATGTCATGTAGAGTATAAAAAATTAATGAAAATTAATAATTCATAACCATCATTTACTCGAAAACTTTAAATATGCTAAAGTATTACATTTTTACAACCCAAACTGCGTCATTATTTAAAACTTGGGGTTCATGATGAACCATAAAAATGAAAAATTATTTACGGTGTAGAGATTCAAAAATTTGTGGTGTTTATAAATCAATTACGGCAATAATTCTATCTTGTGGCAAAATCTTGGCCCAAGAATATTGCTTAGAATAAATGAATGAATGGTTGCTGGATGAATAAATGAAAAGTTCAACCGCATTCTGTGATGGCTATCGATTTTACGTAACTCACTTAAATGTTTTTGCAATTTTATCGTTAAACGGATCTAAGATACTTATATATATATAGAATCTATTCCACTGACATTATAGAATATCGATCTGTTTATGAGAGTGTAGATATTTTACAATAAGGGTGGGTATTTGTATTAAATTCTGAGGGAGGAGTAATAGATATACCCTTGAGGCCAGAAAGTGCTTTGTTGGATTGAAATCAGGATGAGTGATTTTGTCGGGTGCCATAAAACGAGATTGTGATAACCTCTAGATAGGTGGTTTCTTTGAATGAATCAAGTATAAACATTTAGTACGAAATAGAACTTTATGTTTTTTTAGTACAGGTGAAATGGAAAATTTCCACTAAAGTATTGATTATTATGATTTTTTTTTTAAATTATTGGTACTAAAGCCACGCCCTTTCTAATGTTTCTAATAGATTATGGCAATTTTGAAAATATTAAAGTAATATTACAGCTAGTTTTTATTTGAAAATTTACAAGATATCATAACTTGTAAATTAATTAACCCATTCGTCACCATATATGTAATATTGGTGTTTTTTGTAGCCTGGACAAGCAAATTTTGCCATAAATTTACCTCGGATATGTGAATTAGAGTGATTCTATATAACATATGTTAAGAGATATCTTAAATTGTAATTAAGAGATTGTAAAAGAATTTGGTATTCTGGGTAAGAGGTTTTGGCGAGTCTCGATTTTAACAAGTTAAAAGATTCACTACGATGTCTTCATCTGGCAGCACTTACGCATAATCACCAAATTTTGACGTTTCTTGACATCGTATTTTTTTCTGAAATTATGAATTGTGTCCTAAACTTCAAAATTTTCCAAAAAATTGTGTAAACAGGATATTATGGATCTTAAAAAACATGTGAACAGTTTTATATCTGTTATACGGTATTCAGACCACTGGAAATGAAAATGATATACACAATATTGTGTAAAAATAGAATCGACGTTTTTCAATATACACGATATCTTCTTTTAACGATTTTTGTATAATGAAAAAACTTGATGATGGTTAAATACTGTATTTCAGTTATGTGAAAATATGAAAAACTATCTTGCATACCCGTCGTTGGCGGGTTAAGTTTAAAAAAAAAATATATTTTTTGGTCTATGTTGGAGTTAAACTTCAGGCCAATCGGCTCGGTAGTTTCCCCGCGAAAGGGTAACATAGAGGGAAAACTAAGTTTCGAGAATACTTTACCCCCTCCCCTTACTTCACTAACCTCTCGGGCTACTTTTCCGTGTGCCTATGTTGGAACCAGAACTACCACAGCCACTCATGTCAATCGGTTCAGCCGTTTTTGCGTGAAATAATTCATACACAAACACTCCATGCGGAAATATTTACATTAAGAAATTCACAATCAGGGTATTCACAGTCCTCTTTTAAATTGCGGGTAATTTTACCGCTCGGTAATTCAGTCAAATTTAACAGATTTTTACCGAGACGGTAACTTGGTTCATTTTAAAAATGAATTACCGGATTCGGTAATTGTAGACATGCCTTGAGTCGTATTTTCCGGCCCGGGTATGCGGTATCAAGAATCAACCGCGGGTGGCGCTAGTAACGTTTTTAGTTGTCAAATTTTCTCGCTGGTTATCTCATCGGACTGCAATTTTTTTTCAATTTTGATAGCCGTTGCCACAATAGAAATTCAAAAGAATACATCAAACATGGATTTAAAGGTATATGACATATTTTACAATCAAATTCGCAGTTCATGATTTGGTCACGTATCCAATAAAAGCGCTGTTCTCAAATCTGTGCTGTAGGAATATTTTCAGTCTTTTAATATTACCGAAAATACCGAATACCGAAAATTAAAAGAGGATTGTGAATACCCTCATTATGTATGTTTTTGTGTGAACATTGTTTGATCCGAGTAACCATACTATTTCAAAAATGTCTAAAATTTCTCCGGAAATAACTCTTATGTGTGAAGTGTCAGATCCATTTCAATTTAATAAAGACTTTTGTCATGATTTGATAGCAGATTTTTAATGGAAAGTAGTAGATGTTTTTCAGAAGGAAAATCTACCTGAATGGTTGAAACCGTCTGCTAACTATTACCCAGAATAGCAAACATTTTTACAAAAATTCTCCACGAAAGTTAAGAGGTTGACATCTCTTAAGTATTACCAAGAATACCAATTTTTATTAAATCTCCTTTTAAGTGAAGTTAGCAGTTAAGAGGCTCTAAACTATTATCCAGAATCGAGGGGTATATAATACTAGAGTGTGGCCATCGTGAAAGTGATGTTCGTTAAAATTTTCAAACTGTCCGTTGAAATTTTCAAATGTTGGTCAATATCACAGATTTTAACGAAAAATGTTTTAGTGCCGTTTGCACCATGGAGATTTAGTAACTTATGTACAACTTAAATTATTTAAGTTACAGAATTTCTACGGTTTAACCGCAACTTAATTTTTTAAGAATAGTACATGCAATCGGGTCTAAGCAACTTAATTTATCATTAACCCATTCGGTATTTTGATGTCATATGGCAACGCAGTTAAAAATTTGAATTGACTTATTATTTATTTATTTTCAACACTCTATTCTCATTCAGTGCACCTTTAAGTGCATTTGTGACCCAATTTTGATTAGTTGAGTAAAAATCTGGACTACAGTGGACCTATTTGAAAAAAAAAATCTTAATTTTTTTTTAAAATGAATACTAATAGCTTAAACATCATTAATTTGTATAGAGAGAATTTTTAACTCCCATGGAAAAAAAAACATGTACCGAACGGGTTAATAAAACAAACGGGCCCTTATTATTAATTTAAGTACTGTTTTTATGGATGAATGGCTTAAAAAATTGAATTAGAAGAAATTCTTTAAAAAAAAAGAACTGAAAACAAAGTTGACTATTTGTTGAAAAACTTTCGAAATAAGACGGTTCGAAACTTTCCGAAAATTTTCAAACCGTCAAGGGTTTTCCGATGATCGCACTCTAGTAATATATTAGTCACTCTACTATCAATCTGCCAGTCGAAAACGCCATAAATTCACGTTGCACAACTATTTACTCTTCAATGCAAAATCCATAAATTTATTCTTGAAAGACACCCGAACTCGAATCAAATTTTGACAACTTTCGTTAAGTGAATTTATTCTGCGATAGACGAATAAAAATTTGTTGAATAACTTTAAAAAAAATAACCCAGATACGATTTGAAGCGTTCAACATTATAAATGTTTATTAATTTCAGACAATACCCTGAAGGCATTTAAAAAGTCATGAAAAAAATGTTTTGATAAAATTACATAATTTTGATCCAAAATAAGATTCTTTATTACTTGTTCATGGAAGAAAAAATCACCCAGCCATTGATAAAAAAGAATATTGAAAATATTAATTTAACTTGTAAAATATTTTCTTCAATATTGTCAATCGGCATTAACTAAAGCTACATTATTGAATAATAAATTTTGAAAAAAATTCGATACAAGCTAAAATTTGTTGATTTTATAGCATAGGGAAACATTAAATATAACTTCAATTATCCAATGAGAGTGATTTCATGTACAACATTTCACTTGAATAGGATCTTAAATTTTAAGCCTTGTAAAGCTTCTTGTCTGGTATATTTGCCTTTCAACATAAAATAATTCTTGCTATTCGACCTTCGTTTGTTGAAAGATTTCAGTCTCGTGCTGATATTAAAGCAACCCCATTACTGATATTCCCATATTCACGATTGTATGAGTGTGAATATTGTAGACATATCACTGTATTTGTGTAGTAAAAGTCTATTTCATAAAAGATTTGTTAGCAATTAATAGGACTAATCCGGGGGATTTATGATGAGAAAAGTGTGCCCAACATAAAGTGTAATTTCATGGTAGTATCATAAAAATCCTAATTCCAGTTTATTATTTTTCAATGGAAATTCCGCAAAAGGCACAAGGAATTCAGTTAGATACGGGCATAAAGAAACGCATGCCGGCAGAAGACTTCTCCATACTTCATGCTGTCATCCGAAATTCCGTTGATCCAACATAAAATCCTTAAATGTTAAGCGAGCGGAGGGTATCGCAGATTGAAAATACTGAATCCGTGTTGACATAATATAACTCAGCTCAGTTCAGCTCAGCACGAACATACATACATGGTCGCTTACAACAGACCCATTCCAAAAACTGAAGTTTATCTATAGATCCATTCTATACCAAATTCAAACCATCCATGCAACCGGAATTTGGTGTTTTTTTTTCTGTCGATGTTTTCCTGTAAAATTGAAGGGGTTTTCGGCGGCATCACCCAGCCAATGATCGCATGTGACGGTATGAGGTCGTATAAACAGCGATATCCTACAATTAAACGAAATTGGTTTTATCGCAAGCGGAGATTTTCTCGAGGGCTTTTTTGGGTTCTTCGTTTACATATAAATCTAAAGTAATTGTTTTGGTGAAAAAATTGGATTTCTATGAGATGTTATCCTGTCATTTGTTTATTGCCTCGAGTAATATATTTGATCAAAATGAGGTAAATAAAGGGTATCAAAAAGAACTTTACCGAAAGCAAATCACTGAGCCCTAAATTCTATTAAATAGGTTTGTATGTTTATTTTATGTAATCCGCCGAAATCAGATACAATATATATATTAGTTGTATAGACGAAAATACGCGAAATTCATTTAAATTGAAAATACAAAACATATGCAATTAATGTACCCCTAATTGATTTCTGAATATTGCTTTTGAGTTTAGGCATTCGATTCATTTCGACTCCATAATTATAATAATATGTACTGAAATTAAAATTAGCTGTAATTTCTACAGGCGGACGTGTCTGAATATTTGACTTTTTAATGGGCAATTTCAAACCATTTAATTAGAATTGTGCGAATTCATTTAAAATAATAATTAAAAGTCAATTTAAATTTTGTGAAGATATAATTTATTTAAATCTAATCTAATGCGTTAATTTTCCGCTATGCTAAATATTATTGAGAATTTACAGGAAATAACAATATTAAGTTTTTGAACTCATTTCGTTTTCACAACATGTTCTAAATATTTAGGGTAGGAGCGGGCTTGTTGAATTACTTTTTAGAATTTAGGTTGTAGCGCGCACATAAAGTCACATATCGCTCAAATGGTTAAGCAATTCGATAGAGTGATACCTTGACTACATTTCATAGAAGAACTTTTTTTTAAAATGTTTTATTAACTGGCCTTCAGGTCAATTTAAAGGGTGATTCAACATGCCCGGCGATTTGCAAGTGGTGCGGGTAAAATGAATAACTGTAATTTTCCATACATTTTCCATACTTAAGAATGAAAAAACGTTATTTTTAAGTATTTTATTAAGTAAAAAATTTAAATATACACTACATAATGTAAATATGAAAAAACGATGAAATTTACAATTTAGTTAATCGCTTATTTGGTTTTTTTTTGTTGTCCAATTTTTGATTGTTTTCCTGCTGCGTTTTTATAAAAAATGTAAAAAATCATCAAGAAAGAAACAAAAATTGATAAAAGAATAAAGGAAATGTGAAACAAACGTCAAAAAACAAAAAAATACGTAAGAAAAAAATGATTCAACTTGCCCGCCAAGCCGTTATTCAACTTACCCGCAATCCACTTTGTTGATATTTTCTCTTAGAAAAATCACAAAATCAATAAATTTGAATGTCCCACGAGGTTTTTTTTATTCTAGAGGTGTTGCACAACACTTTTAATACAAAAAATTTCAAGATTGAGAAAAATTTATATGAGAAATGGGTAAATCACTGCATAGTCTAATATTTACTTTTAGAGCCAAAAACACACATATTCCTCTCACTTACGATATAAATAAGATATCGCTTTGAAAATTTTATGGCAAGTAGAGGACATCAGTACTAACAACATACTAAAATTTCAAAAAAATTGACTGAGTAGTTTATTTAAATTTTGCAATAATTCAACATGCCCGGTAATTCAACAGGCCCGCTCCTACCCTACTCTTTTTCAAAAATTCAAACCAATTTGCAAATTCGAATATAAAAAAAAATCGAGGCGACAGTGTTTCGGAATGATTGAAAAATAAAATAAAAGAAAAAAATAACTAAGGTGCAATTTTTTTCATTGCCTTTAACTCTAGACCCGTGTACTGGGCACTGAGTGCCCAGAACCATTTTTTGAGGTTATATTTTCCCATTGTATTTCTTACTTGTTTAACGAATAAACCACATTTTTATGATTTTCAAACAAACAAGCCATACATTTTCTATTAGAATTACATCTGAGCGCCCAAGTTCACAATATATGGAAGTTTTATAGTACACGGGTCTAGGGTTAAGGGGGTAAGGCCGCAAGGCTTTTTTACATGGTGTCTTATGGAAGAAAAATGCCGCGTATCTCAGAAACTACTTATCGTAGCTTAATCGAATTTTCCACACCTTTTATTTATGCCAAATTACATATTTTTAGCTGTTTGTTTTTTATTCTGATGAAAACAGCTCATGTGACATTTTCTTGTTGTTTTGTGTGATAATTCTTGACGGTCTACATCCGATATTTCAAAAACTGGCGGGAATTTTGACATTTCCACAGCTATTTTGTTAGCCAGTGTTGCCATCTTCAAATAAAAAAAATTGTGACAATAGTTACGTCTTTTTTTAATGTTCTAGAACACTAAACATTAAAAAAACGATCCAGAGTAAGTGGGAAATTTCATCGAGTTCACTCGCAACTAACTTCACGTTGGTAGCATCAGTAGGCCGTTATCGTTATAATTTCTTGCTGTACTCACGATTTGCTACCTCCCATGTTTAGAATTATTTAGTTGCCTAAGGCCCGTTTGCGCGATTATTTTTAAAAAATTAAGTTGTGGTTAGCCTACTTAAACCGTAGAAATTCTTCGACTTAAATTTTTTAAGTTCTACATAAGTTGCTAAGTTTTGTTGGTGCAAACGGCACTAACAGAACTAACTAACCACCAACAGAAAATCCTCAATTGAAAATAAAATGTCAGAATTATTACGTTGAAATTAGCAGCACTTCATTACCGTATAAAATTTCCCTTTGTTCCAAACGCTGTCCGAGATGAAAAGGTAGTGCAGGATTTTGTATGGAAAGCTTGTTCTGAACTGCTTCAGAACATTAAAAAAACGCAACTAATATGTCTTATACTTTTGGAATAAATGGGTCTTTTTTTTAAAAAAGGTAACTGTTCAGGACACGCAAAAACAAAAAAGGTATTTTATTTTTCAAAAGGTTACAGTAGTTTTATAAATAATTTTATAATAAAATTAGAGTTTTAAAAATTGGAAAGTAATGTGTGGCGATTGGGATATGAGAACAGAATCAGGCGAGGGGAAGGGGAACTGCTGTAGGTGGGTCGGGTCACCGAGCGACTGTCCTGTAACACCTGACCTTGTCCACTTTAAAAGAATATTAAAAGCACTTTTTTTTTATAGTTCCAGTCAAAGCTTAGGGGAACACCCTTTAATGCCGAAGCACAGCTCTAGTTGTTATAGAGATCTCCGGTTTGTGGCGGTCTGTTGGAAAATTAGTTTATAAAAAAAATAATAAAAAACTTCATTTGTTTGGGCCTTATCCCCTTAATGACAAGTTATATGAAAAAAATCGCAACTTGTGTCTAATTGATTTGGAATTATATTCGCAGAGATAGTTTTTACGAGCATTTTTGCCCAAAATATCAAAAAAACCTTTACAAATGCTGTCTCCACGTCTCCACGGGACATGTCTGACATGAAAAAATCGCGATTTATGCCTAATCGAGATGAGGTTTATAAATAATATCAGGGTACAAACAAAATTTTGTAATTCGCAATATCCCCCCCCCCCTCCCTGCCCACTTCCCCCATATAAATAAATCGCATTGTTTTTAACCCTGCCCATACACTTAGCGATTCGTTGTACAACTTGGTTGAGTTGAATGAAGAATTGTATCGTGTGAGGATTAGTTGTAATACCAAACCAAGTTGCGTCAACCGATTGTCATGAAATCAAGAAGTTTTGATTTTTTGGGGGCGGTGCTTCATGTTTCTAAAAGCAGTGTGAAAGCTTTTGTTTTCTTCCAAACTATCCATGCGAAGTGCAAGTATTGGATGTGCCAACGAACTGACGTTCGCTATGTAATTGCAGCATGAAATTAGATAACAAGTCTCGTAATAATACATTAATTTATTATTCATTGGTGTTAAACCGCTATATATGCTCTTCTTATACAGCTTGGGAATTTCGTTAAAAGAACCAGACATTTATTGGGAAAGTCTGCAATTCTTTATCTAAATATGTCATCGTGTGAAAGACAGAAAGGACAATTTTTGTTCGTTTTTGTCATAAAGGTTCAAATAAATGAATAAATAAATATTCAAATGTATTGTGTAGGCGTGTGATTGGATTTTACTTGAAAAAGTTTTGTTTGATAAGAGAAAAGTTTCACAATGGTATATGGGGATGAGAAAACGAAAAGTTTCCTTGAAGTAGAAAAAAGTTAATTACTTCTGTAATAAATGTTTACAGGCTTCAACATTTTGAGGAATCGTTGAAATCGTATAAATGTTTCTTATTTAATAAATATCAACTAATACATATTTTAAAGTTTGGTTGAAAGCTGGAAAACTTTTTAAAATGGTTGTTATATTTGACTTTTTTATATGTGCAGAAAATTGCCTCGAATTTTATTCATCTATCGCAGAATAAATTCACAAAAAAATGACAAAAAAAAATCCTGATTTCCAAGAATGACAAAAAAGGTCGTCGATAGCTTTGGAAAACTTTTGGTTCAGGTGGAAACTAAGAACTACAAATAGAAAAAATTATTATAGAACAAAAGTAATAATTTCATTGCTCGTTACCAGTAAATGATCTTTTAATTCACATCCAATGTAAGACGAGTTTAAAAATAATTCACAATTGCCTATTATTTCCCAAAAGACGTATTCCATTTTATGCTTCCTTACGATCTTAATTAAAAGTCAGCTTGAATTCCAATTTCCCTAAGATAACAAAACTTGAATTAAACTTATTCATGTTGTTAAGTTTTCGTTTTAATTTCATTGCTACACCCTTCTAGGAAAATAACGAAAATCAAGACGAAAAATAAAAGGATAACCGTTTATATATGAGGTTATGTATTCTCGGTAACACAAAATTCACGCGCCCCATCTCAGAACAACATATCAATTAATTTAGGCATATTTTTTTGTTGACTTCACTCGGAAGAAAACTCGTGTATATTACAGGCGTATAAGCGGAAGTACCTTTTGTTCTCCCTTATCACAGTTAGTGAAAATTCTCGTGCTATTATTATTATGGTGAGAATGTTCTTTTCCGCCAAACTTCTTCCCAACTTTACATCATACTGTTTGGGTCGTCGTCTTCATCCTAGGTCAGTATAATTCTTTTTATATACGAGTGTTGTTATCATCATTATTAAAGTGCGGCATCAAGTTGGATGTTAGGATGCTTCCAGGGTCCATTCATGATTCTTCCACAATCCATTCTAAGGATCCAATAACATCCAGAAGGGCGATTTAGAATTCATTTTCTCAAATTATCCGAGAAGAAATTGTGGATCATTACTCCTGCGGTCCTCTTTTATATTATATGCTCCTGGATTCAAATGTCATGCGCAATATCCAGGATACCCGTTGAACGTTAACCATTTCTTTTTGAACATCCCTTTAAACGGCAACTGGATGAATTTTCCCATTTTTCATGAATTTTGCTCGATGTTTACCACAGATACCTCAGCTTTCATTGATGTAGTCATCCGTCAACTGTCGGCTAGTATGAAAGTATATCCGGTCGTGTTCGAAATTTAACAACAATCTTTTTATAGTCTATACTATCCAATCCCGAGCTAGATATCATTCGGTAGTGAGGTCGTATCGAATACTCTTTTTACGGGAAATTCAGGACAACAGGAGCAAACATCAGTAGTGGCAAATATTAACATTTCGGGTGTATTTACCATTGTGACAACCCTTCAGAAGGATAATAGTACGTTCAGTATACTCATCTATGGAAAACACATGGATGGCCCAAGTAGCTTCGAGTGTTTCCCTCATATGCATGACATGATGGCGGTGAACCCATGTTATATGTGTCGTGTGAATAATTAACATATTCGACCATTTGTCGTAATTACAAAACCCGTTACTGGTGATATTGTGATGAGAAGTATGCCGTAAATCATAGTTAAATGCATATACATATATACTTGTGTGTGAGTGCCAGGCTTCTGAAAATATACAACGAGAATTAATGTATCTATGATTTATATATTGTAATATTATAAATTTTTATTATTAAAGAAGAAAAAAAATGAAATGTGAATATTTTTGAACGTGTATACAATTATATACCGAGAAAAGTGGATAACCAATATAGATAGATGTGTTAAATATTTATAAATCCACAAATTGAGGTTTTTACGAGTACTAAAATATGCAATAAATTCATAAATGTAATAATAATGTACGATAATATTGAGTGTATATGGAAATGTGTGAATAAAATTTCGAAATTAATTTTTAATTATAATTTGGGACCGGTCTTAATGGATAAAACATGTTGACTGCTCGGGACCATCAGCCAAAAGTCCTGGATATAATTTAACTTTTGGTATTCAAAACAGGATGCGTATTTCTAATGGATTTTACTTATTGGTTCTCATATTCAACGTGAAACTCTATCACGGTATGTGAACTATATTTCCTTTATTTTTGTATACAATCATAAATATTTATGTATTAAGTGAAACTTTTCCAATGTGTATAATAATAACAGGATGGAACTCTTTGTTTTGATTATTAGAAATATTTTGGTTACTTTAAGGGAAGTTGGATATCTTTGATAAATTGATTTTTTTGCTAAATTCTTTATGATATCTGCAAGAGCCATATTTTAATTATGAAAGATAATTTCAATTATGAGATTAAAATCAAAAATGTGATTTCGATTCTGGAATTTTTTGTTGTTTTACAATTTATCCGATTTTTTTGTTTTACAATTTTTTTTACAATTTATAAAAATACCGTGGGGAAATTTTTCGAAGGTAGTGGCCGTGTTCTGAAATCTGCATTCTTTTTCACCATACCATAAATAGAACGAGTGTTTATATTTAAATTATTTTCTTTTAAATATTATAGGTGTTATTCAAACCGAAATTTTGCTGTTTTCAAACCGAAACGCTATTGTAACCCAAAAGTTTTCACAGGGTTACTAATAATACACGAAAAACGTGTTTCAGTGTAACGCCATTGTAACCTAAAAGTTTCTAGAGGGTCATACGAAAACGTTTTAAACGTGTTTCAGTGTAACACCATTGTAACCTGAAAGTTTCTAGAGGGTTACACGAAAACGATTAAAATGAGTTTCAGTGTAACGCCATTGTAACCTGAAAGTTTCATTGTAACCTGAAAGTTTCATTGTAACCAGAAAGTTTCATCGTAACCTGAAAGTTTCATTGTGACCTGAAAGTTTCATTGTAACCTGATAGTTTCATTGTAACCTGAGAGTTTCATTGTAACTTGAAAGCTTCATTGTTACCTGAAAGTTTCATTGTAACCTGAAAGTTTCATTGTAACCTGAAAGTTTCATTGTAACCTGAAAGTTTCATTGTAACCTGAAAGTTTCATTGTAACCAGAAAGTTTCATCGTAACCTGAAAGTTTCATTGTGACCTGAAAGTTTCATTGTAACCTGATAGTTTCATTGTAACCTGAGAGTTTCATTGTAACCTGAAAGTTTCATCGTAACCTGAAAGTTTCATTGTGACCTGAAAGTTTCATTGTAACCTGATAGTTTCATTGTAACCTGAAAGTTTCATTGTAACTTGAAAGCTTCATTGTTACCTGAAAGTTTCATTGTAACCTGAAAGTTTCATTGTAACCTGAAAGTTTCATTGTAACCTGAAAGTTTCATTGTAACCTGAAAGTTTCATCGTAACCTGAAAGTTTCATCGTAACCTGAAAGTTTCATTGTAACCTGAAAGTTTCATTGTAACCAGAAAGTTTCATCGTAACCTGAAAGTTTCATTGTAACCTGAAAGTTTTATTGTAGCCTGAAAGTTTCATTGGAACCTGAAGGTTTCATTGTAACCTGGAAGTTTCATTGTAACCTGAAAGTTTCATTGTAACCTGAAAGTTTCATTGTAACCTGAAAGTTTCATTGTAACCTGAAAGTTTCATTGTAACCTGAAAGTTTCATTGTAACCTGAAAGTTTCATTGTAACCTGAAAGTTTCATCGTAACCTGAAAGTTTCATTGTAACCTGAAAGTTTCATTGTAACCAGAAAGTTTCATCGTAACCTGAAAGTTTCATTGTAACCTGAAAGTTTTATTGTAACCTGAAAGTTTCATTGGAACCTGAAGGTTTCATTGTAACCTGGAAGTTTCATTGTAACCTGAAAGATTCATTGTAACTTGAAAGTTTCATTGTAACCTGAAAGTTTCATTCAAGTTTCTAGAGGGTTACTGAAAATTTCATCGTAACGCCATTGTATGATATGAATGATAAGAGTATATTATATTTAGTATACCGTTATAAGGGTTCGAATGAAACATCGGACACAAAAATGAACTACACCATGGTGTTTGGGGTGACAGAAGATTTTGTTTCCCGCATGTTTGGCTGTCCGTCTGTCCGTCGTATAATTTGTATAGTTGCGTTTGTCTTAAATGGCAAGGCTAAGTTCTTGAATGGACAAAATCGGACCATTCCTTCCCCCTCCCCTATACAAACGAAACAGTTCATTCATAATGAAATGAAAAATTATGAAGGTAAAAAGTGTCTAGAATATGATTCTACATAACTCATCCACACATCAAAATCCAATCAAACCACAGCTTCCGTCTCCTCCCATACAAACAGAATACTTTTTTCCTGTTTCCTCGAAAACTGTGTATCGTATCGAAAAATTTATGAATATGGAATGTGTTTAGAATATGAGGTTACAAAACTTATCTATACATCAAAATCCAGTTGGACCACTCCTTCCTCCTACCCTATGCAAATTCAAGATTTTTTTTCCATTTTCTCGAAAACGGTAAGTCGGATTGAAAAGTTTATAATGGTAAAATCTGTTTAGAATATGATTCTATATAACCGTTCCATACATCAAAATGTAATCGGAGCACTCCTTTTTCCTCTCTTATACAAATGGTTTTTTTAAAGAAGCATCTTGTCTGTCTTCATATAGAGTATTTGACGATTGCCCCCAGGCAATTGTAGCTTTTTTAATGTTTTAAACTTCTTTGAATTTTTATACTCTGGGTAATTATATTGAGAATCATTTAGTGGAGTTGCACGTCCGACAGGTTCGCGAAAAAGATCGCGTTGCAGGAAATGGCGTTGTAGGAAACATTTGCGTTTCAACGTTATTCACCATCTTTTACCGTTATAGAGATATTGGGCTGTATTCTATAACGAAAATTTTATCATTTTATGTTATGTTATGTCTTAAAATCACATAATTACCTCGATTGGTATTCTGTAAGTACAATTTCATTTTATGTTACGCGTTATAACATAAAATTTTTCCTGTTATGACTCATAACATAAAAGCTCCGAGATAGTACCTTTTATAATCATTTTATCATCTTTTATGCCATTTGACATTTGAAGTTTGATGTTTCACGAGTGAAATTTCAAATCTATATATATAAAAATGGATGTTTGGCTGTTTGTCTGTCTGTCTGTTTGAGATTACAAAACTCAAAAACTACTAGACCGATTTTTACGCGGTTTTTTGCAAAATGATTTGCGTTGCTAGGAGTAGGTTTTTAGCTATGTTAGATATTTGAAATTCGAAACAGAAGGTCCTGTGAGGATAACGCAAATGTCCTTTTTCCAATTTCGTTTCCGAAAAAACTAGCTTTAGAGAGTTTTCGTGGTCGCTGATTACGAGTTGTATGTTGAAATTTCAAAATTCTAAACCGGTGGCCCTGTAAGGATAACGCAAATGTCCTTTTTTATAATTTTTCTCGAAAAAGTTGGCATTAGGGGTTTTCGGGGTCGCTGATTACGAATCCGGCGTTTCAGTTTCAATAACTCTAACGAAAGGTCCTGTAAGGATTATGTTGATTTTTAAGTTTTTTTTAAATTGATTTCTTGGCATTCTAAATCTATAAGTAAAAAATGGATTTTTGTATTGTATAACTAGGCTTTTCGGTCGAAGTTTATACTAAAATAAAAACGCTGGTTTTTAACTTTTTTGCTGCTCTACGAAATATTTCGTATTAGTGTTCAAACCTTGATCATTTAACTGACAAGAAAATGTTTCACTAAACTGTTTATTTCTGTTCATAAAATGTTAAATATTTTAAACTGTATCAATTAACTATATAGCTCCTGAAGATGGTGAAATAAATTTACCGAAACCTAGAGCAGCAAAAAAGTTAAAAACCAGCGTTTTTATTTTAATATAAATTTCGACCGAAAAGCCTAGTTATACAATCACAAAAATAATTATAAATTAACGGTCAACAACAAAAACAAAGTAAAAAATGGATGTTGGTATCATTTTTGTCTGACATTTAGTCGAATTATTTAGCTTTCTCCGCAAAAAAAATCTTTAAAGGAAACAAAACTTTGAATTTTTTCTACTGTCACTCGACCAGCTGTTCAAAAAGTAATAGAATTCACACCAAAATGTACTAAATCTTTTATGTTAAAGGTTCGTAAAATGAACGATAAAATTATTTTATTCAACCCTTACAGAATACGAATTTTTGTAAAATTTTATTTTCATTTTATGAAGAGAAAATTTTATCATCATAACATAACATAAAATGTAATTTTATGGAAAATTACAGAATACGGCCCATTATCATTAAAAATTAAAAAAAATATATTTTTGCGAATTTCTTGCAAACTAATGGTTTTTCGAAAAAATAGTTAATGGCAGAATTAAAGGTATTAAACTTTTCTACAGGGTGCGCCATCTATTCCTCCGGTATGTAAACATTCAATAACTTCGCCATTTGTCAACCGATTTGCTTTCCTAGACACGTTTTGGAAACGTCAAACCAGTACAATTTTAACCATGAACCGCTTCACACCGAAAGAACGCGCCGAAATAGTGACGATGTACATTGAAAATAGTCGTTCAATTGTGCTAACGTGCAAAATATCGTGGCAAAAAAGCGCCTACCGACAAAACAATTCGGGCGCTGGGTAAAAATTTCTTTGAGCACGGAACAGTAGGCAATCTAACCTATAATCATCCACGCCCAAGACGTTCCAATGAAATTATTGAAGCCGTGAGAGAGAGTGTTGCCGAGGACCCAAATGTCTCGTATCGCCACCGAACTCAGCGGTTGAAAATGAGTGGAACCACGTTGCGGCGCATTTTAAAGGACGATCTCCATTTGTTTCCTTACAAAATACAACTAACTCAAAGAATATTGGCAACAGACAAGTCGCGTCGTATAGAATATGGCAAATTAGTCGGCCGAATGTTGGAAACCATGCCGGACTTTTGGATGCAAGTTTTAATGACCGACGAGGCACATTTCACTCTCTCTGGCGGTGTTAATAAACAAAATTGCCGCATTTGGGCGACAGAAAATCCTCACGAGATTCATGAAATACCATTGCATGATCGAAAAGTGACTGTTTGGGCCGGCGTGTGCGCAAAAACCATCATTGGGCCATTTTTCTTCAATGAAGGTGAAACAGTTAATGGTAATCGATATCGGTGGATGTTGGCACATTTTGTGTGTCCGAAAATGCGTGAAAAAGGTCTGACTGACTTCTGGTTTCAGCAAGACGGGGCGCCATGCCACACAGCGGACCAAACAATACGGTTTTTGCAACAAAAATTCCCTAGACGTGTGATATCGAAAAGAGGCGATATTGACTGGCCACCAAGATCCCCTGATTTAACCCCCCCAGACTTCTTTTTGTGGGGTTATTTGAAGAGTAAAGTTTACGCCAGCAACCCGAAGACCATTGACGAGCTCAAGACCAATATTCGTGCCGAAATAGCTGCCATACCGACGGAGATGCTCGAAGAAGTGATGGAAAATGAAAAAGAGCACAGTTTGCGGTGGCCAATAAAGGTGGTCATTTGATCGATGTTGTTTTCAAAAAGTAGTCCACATAAATTGTAAAGGATTGAACTAAATAAAAAAACACAATTTTTTGCAATCTATTGTTTCTTTCAAAAGTTATTCAACATTCTCATACCGGAGGAATAGATGGCGCACCCTGCACATTTTTTCCTTTCACAATAAATGTATATCTTTGACCGTTATCGAGATATTTCAAATTATATTTTTATATAAACTAATATTTTATTCGTCTGGTAAATTTTGCAGAAACATAAATTTTGTATAAGAAAGTCATGTGCTGTTCACATCAGATATTTTTAGTAATAATATCCTAAAATTTAGTTATGGCTTCAGTAACAATATTCGACTATATTACTACTACAAAGATTTCCTGAAAGTTTCAAAAAAATCTACCGCCTCATTTTGTGTTTATTAACTTTCAAACTTGAAACGCGGTTTGCCAAACGTTGGAGATAACGACGTACAACAAATAAATTCTCAGTCAACGGAATGTCAGACGTTAAGGGCCGCCCGCAGCCAGGGGAATTTCCCTGATATTAATTAGAATACGATTATATAAAGTTGGATTGAAGTTAAAAAATCGTTTTAAAGAAACTCGTTTATAAAAAAATAATTTTGATAAGAAAAAAATTGATTCACACTTGATTTTGGCTTTGACTGTCGTCGACATTTGTGTAGATTTTAACACTCTATATATTTTAATTTTCATTTTCGACAAGACTGAATTAGAAAATACAAAAACACCATTATGATTAAGCGCCCAGTACGTTCATTAAATATTTGAAAAGAGTTTTTCATCGATTTTCATTTTACCACAAAACATCATCAGAATTTTCCATAAAACACTGACGGATAGGTGATTGACCCGCGATGAGGTATTCTAGCGATTAATTAACTTTTGCTGTTTTTCAATTTGCACAGGATATGGGCGGGAAAATTTAATGAAAGATTTTCAACACTAATAATTGTCAAAAGTGATGGAGTTTTCTAATTGAATTAAGCCTAGTTGATAAATAAAGATTTTCTACATATACAAATACGTATACATAATAGATATAAAGGTTCCTACACTTATACACTTGGTCACACTATGTCATTACTTTTCCTGTTATCCCAACTTTGTAACATTTTAATTAAGAGATATTCCCTGTAATTAGGGTGTTCACATTTTTTTTTTGCTAATCCGGGACAGAATTACAGGGGTTCTGGAGAGAATGCGAGACTATCTGAAGCGGAACGTCAGCGAAACAAGAAAAAAATTATAATATAGAAGATAAAACTTGAATTGGACAAAAACTAAAAATTAAGAAATGTGCGCCGCCGGCGAATTTTTTCCAAATAAAGGGTCTTTCAACAAGGACATAACAATTTTGTATTTTAATAAAAACGCACCCTAAAACTTTTTTTATGATCTGACAATGCTAAAACGTCAGTCAAGGTTCACATTTTTATCATGGTGAAGTTCACGAACGAGCAACGTTTGGAAATTATTAAAACTTACTACCGAAATTCTGAGTCGGTGGTCGCAATCGTGTAATCTCGAGAAATGGTCCGGTCGAATGGCCACCTCGCTCATGCGATTTAACGCCGTTGGATTTCTTTTTATGGGGTTATGTTAAGTCGTTGGTTTATGCTAACAAGACAACAACGTTAGAGGAGCTCAGGAACAATATCGAACGCGAAATTGCCAACGTTCCGGCCGATATGTGTAAAAGAGTTGTGGAAAATTAACTCCAAAGAATCAATCAGCAAACGTGCTGGCGGTGGCCATATGAACGACATCGAATTTCATACTTAAACGTAACATGTCCACTACACCTGGAATAAATTTCAGCCCGATATCTCAATTATTCTGTGTTTTATTTAAATACAAAATTGTTATGTCCTTATTGAAAGACCCGATAGAATGCTGAGCAGTGAATTACATCAAAAGCTACAGAGTTCCCAGTAAAAATTAACTTAATTTTTCGCGCTCCTTATGAAATAATCACATCGTGAAATAATCACTACGTATAGAGCCAAATATTTACAAAGTAATGCACGAAATAATTGCAACGCAAAGACCTAAATATTCGCAATGGAAATTGCAAATATACCAATAAAGAAAAACGCGCCGCATGCAAAATCTTTTGCCAAAAAAAGATGTGATTTATAGCAACCTTCAACCCAAGTAGAGTATTTTTTTTTGCATATTTAGTAATCGTTTGATATAATATAACACTAGATTGGATAATTCCAGTTCCAGGACGCCAGGATAACTTACTTAAATCCAAGACTGTTCCGCCCATTCCGGGACGTATGATCACCCTGTCTCTAATTATCCTAGCGACTGACAATGTTGATAGGATTTTTGGATAGGAAACATTTGGAACTGTGATGATGGTGAATTTTTCTGCTATCTTTTATGTTTTGACGTCTCTCGTGAAGTTCTTTCCTGTGAAAAGATAGAAAGATGATCATCAACGATGGCGGCTCGGAAAAATGTACTGACAAGAACTTCGTTGACGTGAAGGTCATATAACAGGAAAATTATGTTCAGAGCATTATATTTCCATGGTTAAGGGCGACGGCTAAGAACTTCTGAAATTCTTTTGACATTAATTAAGCGCTGGACTAAAATAATGAGGAAAAAACATTTTGGAAATGTAAATCTTTCTATATGCGCATAATAAAAACCTCGAATGTTGTGATTTCCTCACATACTATCTTAATTTAGGTGTTGAATAAAGCAGATATTTTGTTGTTTATAAGAGATAGGACTTTTTCTTTTATTATTTATATTTAAATATTAGGGAATGCTCACTTTGCTGCCAAACATTTATCTCCAATATATTGTGTTTATTTTTGGTGGATTTTCCTGGTATCCTTACACATATAGACGTACACTAAATTACCTTAGATATAGGTATGAGATATTAGTTTGATGGATGAGAAAATTCAGTTAGCACGTGCGAATTTATTTAATGACAGACTGATGTCCTTCGAGTACCAGCGGGACGAAAGCGTAAATTTCAGACAATGGATGGCAGGTGATGCTCCTAACATGATGATGTCAGCCACACTCGAGTACGAAGAACCATCAGCTCGGTAGAGGTAATTCCCATTTGCAATGTTCCATGTAAGAGTTTTGAATCTGAAAATCATATTAGAAACGAGTACAACGCATTTTCCAACATTACAGGCGTTCACATAGCTATATATAAAAAATATCCATATCAAACATAAGGGAAAAGTTTTATTGTTAGAATATGTTGTAGACAGATCCCAAGTATTACACGGAAATTGGGAAAACCTTTTTCTTTGCGTGTTTAGCATGTTATATAGGAATTTATTCTTCAAAAACCGACGAAAATTTACATTAAATTGAAAAGTTCGTAGTTTTTTATTCTCTTTTTTTGTTCTTGATATGGCTAGAGGGTATGGTGGCACCGATGAAGGTTGCTTCAACTTTTCGGTTGATTTTCCCGGGAAACTTTAAATTTTCACTGTGAGTTAAACACATCAAATTTTCCGTGTTGACGAAGTTTTGTGGAAAGTTTAGTTGTATTGAAAACATTAAGAAAACTTTGATGATGAGATGTTTCACAGTGACAGAGATAGATTACTAGAGAAGGCTATATAAACTCTCTTGTATGTTTAAATCCCATCTAAAATCGTTTCTGATACAACCCATGTCCCCTTAATGTGATAGATCATTGCGATTATGTCGGTTTTCTGATTTTTTTAGATGTTTTAAATATTTGATACAAAGCGATACACAACACTGAGGATCCGTAATTTTAATAAGCTTTAAATAATGTGATTGGTTATTTAGAATCCATAAAACATTGATGGAACCGAAAGATTCTCACCGGGATTGGTGGAGGATTTACTCAATTTAAGTGACTTTTAATCACTTTAATCCAATATTGCGGTAAATTACACTCTCGAAAAAACGGTGTTAATCACGCACCGAAATAGACCTTGAGGAAATCCATCCATTTTCGGCGTTAACTTTAACTCTACCAAGGTGTTTTCAATAGTTCCCTATGGGCATGGGCGTCCGCAGATGTCGGCAAAGGGAAGGAGGCGGACGCAATTTTTTCAATGCTTCTCAAGGAATCGCAATTTTTCTTAAGGAATCAATATTGTGAGAATCGCTAATCTACCATACAAAATAGGTTGCCGGTAGGCAGGCGGTAAAAATCATTAAATAAAAACACCCCATTTCATGATATTATATTTTCCTATAAATAGGGTGACTACACGTCCCGGAATCGTTGGGATAGCTACGGATTTTGGCTCGTTGTTCCGGTGTACTGAAAAGTAAATTTTTGTCATGGATTTTTTGAATTAATGTAACAATTTTTTAAAACACTAGAAAAAACGATCACCAAATATGAAAAAACGCACTATATTTCGGCTGGAGGTTGCTCCAAAGTACGGCAGCATATTTTTTCAACAATTTTCCACAAAAGGTGAATTTTTGAAGAAGATGTGGCCTGCGGCGCATCTCTGTTGTTATTTTTATTCATAATTTCCGTTGCAACTATTTATGAAACGTACAGAGCGCACAAAGTTAAATTTATTTCTGCTTGGGACTGTGTATTTTTTGATTTAAATAATTGCGCCACATCCTGTGTAAAAAGTTTCGCCTGCAGCGCACGTTATTGATTTTCACTTTCCTTTTCTATAAAGAAATATTCATGACGGAATACAATTATTTTCTTTTTATAGAAGAGAACTCAAGAACGGGGCAGATAGAACATTTCTGTACAGTACAAAATCCGTTTCAGGCAAAATTATGAGGATGTCTGTCGGTCTGACCGTTGTATGTATTTTAAATAATTCGAGAACGCGACTTGAAGAAAGACTTGAAGAGCGACTTGAAGAGCGACTTGAAGAGCGACTTGAAGAGAGACTTGAAGAGCGACTTGAAGAGCGACTTGAAGAGCGACTTGAAAGTTTTTTTCAAAAAAAAAGTTCTAAAAAATCGTAGTATTCTGTCAACTTTTGGAAAAACGAATTCCTCCCATACATTTTTTTTAAATACCGTTTTTTGAAAATTTCTCAAAAACTAAGCGCTTTTGTGAAAAGCTTAATATACCAAAATTTAAAAGATATAAAATTTTCTACATTTTCTGCTTCAACGGTTTATACATATGTATCGTTACCGGTTCGCAACATACTTCAAAAACTTAATTTCGTTTGAAAATTTCTCGGTTTTTTTTGAAAATTTCTGTAAAATTATCTATTTAGGAAGTTAAATTTCCCACATTTTGTTTTCTTTTAACGGTTTTTACGTAGCTTTTACGGTTCTCAAGATATTTGAAAAAAATATTTTTTTACACATTTTTCCCGGTACTAAATATTGCAGAAGAAAGTTTTATGTTGATCGCAACTGATATTTTTCCTTGGTTTTAATCTAAATCAAGTTTTCTTAGCTATATAAAATTTGTTGCTCATCTTGTTCAAAAAATGTGTGAAAAATCTTTTCAAAAATTATGGTTAATATTAAAAATTCGCGAAAATTTACAAAATAAAGAAATTTACTTATTTATTTATTTTAACCTTAAAGATAAAATAAAATATACCAGATACTCTAATAAACCTAAAATATTGTGCTTTCAATATAGTCAGATCATTGTCATATTACCGCACGAGTTCTTTTGACTTTCAAATAAAAATGGGAAATATCCTATTTATAGGAACTATGCCAGGACTCAGACGTTTTAAATGACTTTAAAAAGGAGGTTATGCATTATATTTTCTTTGTTGTTGTAAAAGTCGCACCCACTTTTATACTTATTTGAAAATAGGTAGATTTGTTTTGTATTTTTATAGATGAAGGACGTGACAGATGTTATATTTATAATAGTGTTAATATGCAAAGAATATTTCAACAAAAAATTATACCACTATGACAAAAATAATTATTAAAATGTCTGTTCATGTTTCTTACAAATAATCAGCTTTGTCAATCCTGAATATACAAAAACGGGTGTGAAAATATATATGTATATATTTGTAAACCTATGTATGGTAATACAAATCTGTTTTTATAATATAAAAACCAGAAAATTCAAGAAAAATATCAGTTGTTATCAATACAAAACTATCCTCTACAGTGTAGAGTCTACACCTTTAGTTTCGGAAAAAATATATTAAAAAATTTTTTTTCAAATATCTTGGGAACCGTTAAAGATACGTAAAGACTTATAAAGGAAAAAATGCAGAAAACTTTATTTTCTTTAAATTCGGTTAAATTTATTTTTTCTCAAAAACGCATAGTTTCTGAGAAATTTTCAAAAAAACACATTCTTTTTTTTTTTTTGAAAAAAACCTTTAACTCTTTGACGACCACAGGCAAGTATGCTTGCCCAAGAGCTTTCAGTACTTAAAATTGTCCAGTTAAGAGATAGAGCAAAGGTATTAAAAGGTTTTTTGTAGAGGATAGATGGGGCAATATAAATGTATGTGGCGGGAATTCTATGCCGGTTCCCCTGTGCCCCTATGATCCTAAATGAAACTTAAAATGATTTAACAAGGTTTTTTATTGCTCTTCCAGAAATTTTGGTATAATGGACTTAGAACGATTTCACTCTTAGCCGACGATATCTGTACTTGCGATTGCTTCGACGTCTACCACATGCACAACTAATTAAATTCAGTTTGTTCAAATTCAAAAATAAATACGTACATGAATTATATATAAGAATGTTGTCTTTCAATTCTAATTTTCGAGATAAAAAAATTAGGGAGTCTAGGGCCACCATTTTTTGTGGCATAACTATTATCAGGTCACAGATCATGAAAATGAAAAAAAATCAAAATCCCTTCGGCCGAAAATGTGTGGTCGTCAAAAGGTTAAAGCAAAAATGTTGAAAATTATGCTTTAAATTTTGTCCTACTCATTGGGTGCATTCACCGACCTGAGCCGTTCAGCATCGCTCTAGAGCGAAAAAGGTGCTCAGTTACTGAACGCAATCGCTACAGAGCGGCTCAACTGAGCAGCTCACATTTTTTCTGAGCGTAAAAGAACTCCGCTCAGTAGCTGAGCAAATGTCAAATGAAGAATTACATAACCTCAATTCATGTGTAAAAATGACGACGGAAATAAATGGTGTTATTTATAATATTTATAGTTATTTATGTTATTTATAATACGGGAAGCCTCATGGAAGTTATTGATGAGCAAACGGGAATGGAAATAGTCGGCGTTGCGGAAATTGTTGGCGAAAGAGTTCGGGAGTGTCCTTCGGTATAGTCACCTAATCCCGATTCCTTCGAACTTCGAATTGAGGTTACTTGAAAATGAGTATTACATTCGTCAACCAACACTGCGATGGGCTCCATATCTGACGCGCAAATACCGAATATTGTGGAAATAATTATATCTCGGTCCATCTTCCATACTATAACCCCGAATATTTTGACAGTTTTATGTGCGCGGATCAGTAGCGGTGCACTCAGTAAACACTCAGCGGCTCAGCTGAGCGGTTTTTTGACACAAACTGAGCCGCTCCAGAGCGGCTGGAGCATAGATATACTAGATCGCTCGATTTGCTGTCTCAAATGGTCCCATTTCAATACAGTTCAGTGAATCAAAACGAGTCAAGTAAGAGCAAGATAACCGTATGAAAATAAATATAGTCCTCTCGTTTAAACCGTGAGCTGTCAAAGGAAAATAGACTTTCGGAATGGTGTTGGCGCCTAAAGCTCGTTTTTGACGCCTAAAGTTAGTCTAAAACTTGTGAAATTTGAATTTCGCGACCTTATACAGTTCAGTGGATGCGTTCAAGTACGATAAAGAGGGAAATACTTTTGGGACCATTTTTCAGCAGAGCTTTGTATGGTGACAGTTGTTCTATATTATATAGTTCTGTGGGCTGGAGTCGCTGAATGCACCCATTGTTTTCGAGAAATTTTCGCAAAACTGTATTTAAAAAAAGAATTCTATGGGAGGTAGTCGTTATAGCTACCGTAACTTCTCAAAAAAAAAAACTTTTTTACAAAAATTTCAACTCACTAGGTCAACGAATCCTGGGGTTATTTAAGATACGTAAAACGGACAGACCGACAGACAGATGCACGGACCTCCTCAAAAATTTGCTAAAACGGATTTCGTACTGATCAGAAAGTTTCCATCTGCCTCCGTTCTCGAGTCGGTCTCCGTCATTAATACAATACTTTCCCTCTATAGCAGAGGAAAGTAAAAATGTTGTTTATTAATTTGTTTTGATTTCGTAAAAAATATAATTAATTCTTCCAGATGTTGTATCTATGATTCTTCTCATTTAAATTATATTATAAAAAAAAAAAAAACAACTCTAAATTTATTCAGCCATCACGTAAACGTACGAGGACTGTACGTATAACAACCCCAAGGGGTCTAACCTAAAAGATTTCATGCAAATTTGAATAAAAAATAAATTATTTGAAATAAAGAAGAAATTTTTTTCATCTTGTCAAGAAATTTTTTCATCTTGTTAAGAAATTTTCAAGGTGTTTGGTGGTTAAAATGATTAAATAGCTTCCCCTTCTTTATAAATGAAATTTCATTATAAACCTCTGAGTGTTTATTTTGATACCGCTGAACAACATTGCAAAATTCTAATTAGATTTTTTTCTTCAGTGGCTCAGTTTTGTTTTGCCGAGTCTAAGGTAAATAAAGACTTATTAAAGGAGAATTTATTGTCTAATTAGCACATTATTAATTCCGAAAGAGGTTTTATGTATGTAAAATATTTACTTGTTTGTAATCACATATGCGAAACTCATTATTCCCCCTTTTAAGCATTACTCAAACTATTTATAAACTATTTAAAGTTGTATAGAAACATCATTTTGTGCTTTATATCAATCCCTAGATTAGTTCTTAAGTGCTTTACAAACATCAAATGAGGTTAAATTCATAACAATTTATCTATCAATAGATATAATGTATTCATTTAGACACTAAGTAGATGCAAAGCCTTAGTAAAATTGCAGTCCGCATCCTTGGAGAATTAAAATCTCGAATGCACATCGATCGACTTTTTTAATTTCGTGCGTACCAAAGTTATGGTTTGTTTAAAAATATCCTAATCCTAACATAGAAACAACACTGAAGTGGAATTCAATTCACCTTATCTTTTGTAAAGTTCAGAATCAACTACTAACCCCTCCCTGATTCATTCACTAGGAGTTAAGCCGAGTTAGTGAGTTAAGGGAGTTAGCTAACCTTATTTTCCATGTTAAAGGTGAGTTAAGGGAGTTAAGGCGATTTAACTCCTAGTGAATAAATTGGCCGTTAGCAAAATAAAAAATTAATCACGCTAGTTTAGATTATGAAAAAGTTATACATTAATTTATAACTTCAAAACAAATGATGCATGAAGTCTTGTAATAGTTTTAAGTCTCGGTTATTTTTTATATCGATTATTATTTATATTAAACTAGCAGACCCTACGTTGCCAGCTTAAAGTTTTTTGTATAAATTTTAGAATACCAAAAAATCATAAATAACTTAAAAACTTTTGGGAAAAAACGTTATCCTTACAGGACCTTCCGTTTTGAATTTTAAAAATCCAAGCTCCTGGCAACGCAGATCATTGTGCAAAAAACCGCGTAAAAATCGGTCCAGTAGTTTTTGAGTTTTGTAGTCTCAAACAGACAGGCAGACCAACAGACAAACTTATATTTTTATATATTAAAATTTAGTATATTGTTTGTAACGTCTGTTCGTGAACACAATAACTTTCGAAAGGATTAAGCTTGAAGTTTTGTATAGTTACGTTTCTCGTAAATGACAAAGCTAATTTAATAAATAACGAAAAAACGAAATATTTTTTTTCGGTTTTCGTTACGTTTTTCGTTATTGTAACGGAATTAAATTTCTATAACGCTATAACCTAATTTTGAAGAAAATGTCGGAAAATTATTTCGTTACGTTAATTTTTAAGTTTTAGAAACCCAAACCAGAACCAAAAACCAGAAATGCGATTCACTCTTGCGCCAAAACCGAACCACACTAAAAAAAAAGTTTCAGTTTGCGTCTCTGGTATTTAGAAGGTGGTGAAGGGAAGATAATTATTTCAAATAGATCGTCCTTCCAGAAAACATGACTTAATCGGAACACCAACGAAACAACAAAATTCTATAGAAAGAAAATCTTTATTTGGGGGAAAACCAAGGGCAAAGGATAAATAAATGTACGCCGCAGGCGACATTTAAAAAAAAAAGTTCGCCGAAGAGATGTAAATCAATTCGTTACGATAACTTTAAAGTTTTTGGAACCAAAACCAGAACCAATTTTTTTAAAAGTGCGGCCCAAAGATTTAAATCAAAATCTGTATCATTTTGACAAATGTTTGTGAATTCGGCATTGTTAATTTCACCAAAACATCAATAAATTAATTTTTGTTAAAAACACATTTTTTTTTGCTGAACAAAGATCTAAAAATATGGCACCAAAAATATTTGTTCCTATTGATATTTTTTGTCATTTTAACAAAAATCTGATTGATTTAACAATGATTTTGTCTATATGACCAATTTAATCATTTACCGAGGAATAAATTTCCATTTGTAATTTAACAATATTATTTTGGATATAAATTTTGTTAATTTAACCCGTTCGGTACATGTTTTTTTCTATGGGGGTTAAAAATACTCTTTATACAAATTAATGATGTTTAAACTATCAGTATTCATTAAAAAAAAATTAAAAAATTTTAACTTTCCACAAATGCGTTCACTTTAGTCCAGATTTTTACTCAACTAATCCAAATTGGGTCACAAATGCACTTAAAGGTGCACTGAATGAGAATAGAGTGTTTCAAAATAAATAAATATAAGTCAATTCAAATTTTTTAGTAACTTTTAACTGCGTTGCCATATGGCATCAAAATACCGAATGGGTTAACAATGATTTTATCTATATGACCACTTTTTTTTCTCTGAGTGCCAGAATCGAAATTTCGGTCACAAACCGAAACATTGTACATGAACCAAGGCATTTTCAGGGCTCTAAAGTAGTTCACAGATCAAAACGTCCACGAACCGTGGTTCCACTGTATAATGATATCGAATTATTAACCCATACCAATAAATGTATCATTAACATTCGAAATATTTGAATCAAATCACAGACAAATCAAGACAAAACATTAATTACCTACACAAGTAAATTAGCTACTAAAGAAGTTTTTAATTAGCTTCTTTTTGCTAATGAACATATAATCAGCTTCAAGTTTCTATTTTAAATATTTTCCCGATTCTCTTTATATTTTCTTAGATTTATTATTCAATTGCTTTCGTCCTATTTCCATGTTTTCGAAAACAACTTTTTGGTCGCTTACCAACTTAAAAATTTCCATGGAGAAACATTTGGTTTAAAAAAAAATCGAAATTAAGTAATTTTCATTATATTAGAATATTATTTTGTATGCTTTTGGGTCCTTTCATTTGCATAAAAACATTTTACTTATCTGAACTTTTCCTTATATTTCTGTGCAGAGAATATTATCATAATTTTTAATTCACCCCGCATGGCTTCTTTCTTTAATAAAAACAATGCTTCAAGGTTTATTCATTTTGTATTTATCGTTTTTCCTTTTCACTATGAAGATTGTTCATGTTGATGACCTTCTTATATTTTCATGTATTTTAATTCCTTTTTGACCTTTTGCTACTATGACAAGGAAATTTTTGTACAAATATTTATCTCTTCCAGTACCGATTGTTTGTAAAATGGCCTTTTCCCCTTGAACTTTGAATTTGTTTTTTTTTTCAAATCTAAGAAATTCAAAGATTTTAAGTATGAAGATTTTTAAAATGAGTTTTCATTGAAGACATTCAATGAAATTGGCATCACATCAAACTTTTTTTTTATTGTAGTAAAAAAGTTTTTTTTTTTGTTTATTTTTTTCTATATTTTTTCACATTGGCGTGACAGCCTAACACTGTTTCCGGAAACATGCTGAATATTTCCATGAACCCGGGACAGTTTGTGTAAAAATAGGAAAACAAAATATGAGAAATATACGAAAAGACATATTTGCGGTAATGGGGAAATCGTTGGCACGTGTTAATGCCTTTTAGGCGAATAAAAATCTTTCGTAAAAGGAATATAGGTAAAAAGAATCGGAGTTGAGACTAGCAAGTATAAGGTGAAACGATAAATAAATTTTCCTCTGAGTCGACATAAATTTTTCGCCTTTCTCTCTTTTTGGTACTTTTACACCTACAGATTTCCTCGGTTTTATAAATTGCCACATTAAGATTTATGTGTATTACTTTAATGCGATGTGCCGTTGTTAAAAAGATTCCATTTCCTTATAAGTTTTGTTTAGCAATTTTCTTGCCCGATTCAATGAGTGTCTGTTGACCACTGAAGTGACAAAAAATCCAGTCACTTAAATCAAAATTCAATAGGGATAAAAGGAATGTAGAAAATAACTATGCAGCATGTAATACTTATTACCATAATGAGAATATGATTAAGTATTGAAATATTTCATGGTTAGTGATTTTAACTGCATAATATGTTGTTTACATAATTAACTATGTCGCACTTCTCTTATTGTTTTGTGGACCAAACAACAGGGCTGGAATCGCGTATAGTGATAAGTGATAATCACCTGGATGATAATTTAACGTGATAGTTTTCATAAGAAGCATAGCGTAAAATTATCCATTTGAGAATAAAATATTTCTAATAATTCAAGGCTCTAGTGAATTTTTTGATTAGCAAAATTATACCCTAAGGGTAGATAATACCGATTATTTTCACTTGTTAAGGCAGAAACAGATCAGTATTAAGGCAGAAACAAATTGACAGCTGCATGCAATACTATAGATTGAAACATTCATATTAAAAAGGAACATTTTGAAATACAGACATAGTTTGTCTTAAAGTCAAATAGTAAAAAGTTCTTAAGATTGTGGTATTCAATTTTTGTTGCAATGGATATAATTTGAATTGGAAAATCAACGGATGCTGCATTTTGCTGTTATTGTGTTCCTGCCTTTGTTAGTGAAGTCGTCTGTGGTGGAGAATTTGGTGTTTTTTTAATTTAAATTTAGTTTGTACGGAAAGTGACACCTAAAGAGGTAATTATCACTTTCGGGTGACAAATTAGGTGATTGTCACTTTACGCGATTCCAGCCCAGTACTAAGCCCTGCTACTGTACTTACTATGACGAGTTTCATTTTTTGTTGGTCATTAATTTTTCACCTGGAACTTTCCTTTTAAAAAATGAGGCTTGTTATAGTTTTACGAAAATTCAAAAAACTATTAATTTTAGAAACAGCAGGGCAACGAATTTCTATTTTTTTTTTTGGGGAGACACTGGGAGCAATTAGACAGAGCTAACTTGGCATTGCCAATCTGGTGGTGCTAAACTAAAGGGTCTCTCAATAAGGACATAACAATTTTTTATTTTAATAAAAACGCACTCTAAAACTTTTTTTATGATCTGGCAATGCTAAAACGTCAGTCAAGGTTTACATTTTTATCATGGTGAAGTTCACGAACGAGCAACGTTTGGAAATTATTAAAACTTACTACCGAAATTCTGAGTCGGTTTTCGCAATCGTGTAATCTCGAGAAATCCCAAGTAGCACCGTAGGGTAATATCGCCCTGTTGAAAGACTCCACGCCTTATTCTTAGTCGAGAAGTCCAATTTACGCCCTATTAAAATCCCTTAAAGACGTATTTTCTTATAGGACATATCTGCTGGGCGAGAGGAGGACCGAACGACTTAAATTTAGGCCTTCGTCGACGTATCGCCCAATAGGGCTTAAGGACGACATCTCGTTTTTATTGCCATGACCAATATTGGCTTTAATAGACCTTACGTCTTCTTTTTACCCTATTCGGTCTATTAAGACGCCACTTTTAAAGCACGAAAAAACTATAATGTCCTATAGGGCGACATTTCCATCGAAATATCCCTATTGGGCGTATTAGAGCAAGACAGAAAACCAAGTGCGAGAAGTTTGTCCTCTGATTAGAGAGGAAGCCTGGATATGGGGCTTATTAAGAGAGTAATTTTGTGCTTTGTCTCACTTTGTCTCAAGTTCTTTTGTCTCACTAAAACAGGTGACATTTTTTATTATCTCTGAAAAAATATTTCGGCGCCCTAACAGACTTGAATTCCACTAGACGCCCTTTTAGGCGTATTTGAAGGTATTCACGCCCTCCCATTAGAACTTAACATCTAATAGGGCGCGAAAATGAGCTGACGCGTCTTTGAGGGCGCACATGTTTCCATCCGCCATATTCCACATTGATGTTGATTCAAATAATTTCCCTTCGAAAATTAAACTTCTTATTTTAAGCTAATCACTGGAGAAAATCGCATAAAAAATAGATGGGAGACAATTTTGAAGCAGCACAATTTCATTGGCATCAAAATTTTATTGAATTAGTGGAAAAAAAATTTTGACGAAAAATTAAATTAAAGAAATTTTTTGTTGAAAACAAAATATTTAGATGGCCTATTTCAATTTAAAGCGTTTTAGATAGAACTTTGTCAAAAAAAATTTAGTTGCAACTAAAATGGCAGCATATAACATGATGAAAAATCCATTACAAATGTCCATTTACAAAAATTCTAAAATAATTTTCGCCATTAAATTCGTTCCATATTCATTTCAGCCGTACGCATACATCTTCTCATTCTTTCAGATTGCTTTATCGTTCTGAGATGTTTGTTTCAGTTCCAGAGCGAGATATTGAGAGCGGGCTGTCGCAGAAAGCTATAAAGCTTTTGCGTCGCCCTATTGGGCTTCAAATCGTTCCCCAATGTCGAATATTCGTCCACTTAAGTGGACGAATAGTGGGCGCCTCGTCCAACATTTCGCCCAATAGGTACGAACTTGCAGACGAAGCGACCACGATTCGCCCTATTGTGCTGCTTGGGATGGTCCGGTCGAATGGCCACCTCGCTCATGCGATTTAACGCCGTTGGATTTCTTTTTATGGGGTTATGTTAAGTCGCTGGTTTATGCCAACAAGCCAACAACGTTAGAGGAGCTCAGGAACAATATCGAACTTGAAATTGGCCAACGTTCCGGCCGATATGTGTGGAAGAGTGGTGGAAAATTGGCTTCAAAGAATCAATCAGTGCAAACGTGCTCGCGGTGGCCATATGAACGACATCGAATTTCATACTTAAATGTAACATGTCCACTACACCTGGAATAAATTTCAGCCCGATATCTGCATTATATTTAAATACAAAAGTGTTATGTCCTTATTGAAAGACCCGATAGAAGTGTATTATGCGGGGACTGTATTTTTTTTGCATTTTTGTACAATTTTTGCAATCTATAGCATGAAAGGGGCGCAAAGGATTAAAAAAAGGCAGAAATAAAATCCACAGGGCCAAAACGGAAGTTTAATGTAAAAATTCAACTTACAAACAAGTGAATTTTATAGATAATTATATAATATATCAGCGCCTAGAGTTAGCAGTTTTGAAATACCGCTGCTAAGCTGACAGGCATAGCTTAATAAGTAGAACGCATTCATACCGGTGCGGTGCTACATTGAAAAAACTGCCAACTTAGCACCGGTCTAAACGCGCCCACTATGTAGTCTGTATATACTGACGCGTGGCTACTGCCAAATAGGAAAGTTCTGTGCTGAGTATAAGTAAAATAAAGTCGGTAAAAAATTCATACTTAATTTTCTTTTTTTTTTGCTAAATAAAGCTCATTATACACATTTTCTTTATTTACATTATTTTGTAATTTTAAAACAAATTTGTTATACAAAGTCTTTTAAGTTTTCCCACGGCTTCTGTAATGACTTTTTTTTTAAATCTGTGACTTTTATCAGACTTATACATCGAATGAAAATGCGAAATTGAAAATAAATTAAATACCGAGAAACAGGACTTTGCCGTGTACGTAATAAATACAAAGTATGGTGAAAAGTTCTTTCATGAGACATAATTTCTTTGAAATTGTATGAAATTGAAATGTAAATAGCATCAAAAAGATCAAGGACCAGGTAATAAAATTATAAAGAAATTTTAGGGCACTGGGAAAATTCCTAATGCTATGCATTCCAAATGAAACAGATTATAACTTCAAAAATTCATATTTCTGTCGGAAAATGTAATTCTTTATTAAGAATTTCAAAAATTCCACAAATATCTGCGATAAATTGGTTCTGGCCTTGTTCGGCTAACACAATGAAAGCATGAATTAAATAACATAATAAAGTGGAATTCAATTACCAAAGCCTACAATTAAATAAATTTTCCGGAATTTTATTTGCTATATATGCGAGTGTGTAGGAATTTTTCACAATCGAAAGCACGGAAATGAATAATAAATATGATGCTACACCATTTAGAGAAACATACAAAAACTTTCACAAAATACAGACACATTGCGGAAATATGTCATGTTTCATTTTTTTTCAAATATTTTTTTTCGCTTGTTTTGTTGGATAGAGGGAAAAAGGACATAAATTTCGTTATCTATTCCCGCTACACCATCTCTTGTGTGCAAGATATTTGCTTGACACAATTTCAATTTAAAACAAAACATTTATCATCCCTTTTTCAATTTTATTTTCATTCCATTTCAAAAAAGAGATAAAATGTCAGTATGTGTTATCATTTTACTACAACGTTTGATTTAGAGTTCGGACATTATTTCATGTGCGAATTGTGTATCTAAAACTGTCATCAATTATTTTGTCATATTTTTCGTCTTCATCAATAACATGTAACTTTTTTTTTTGTTCAACATCAAGTTTTTTTTTTGTTTTTGTTAAAATTCGTCAAACTGAGATGGAACAAAAATCAGATAAGATTTTGGTTTTCTAAATAAAATAACATAATATCCTTTTATTACTTTTGCACATGTTATCTATGTAAGTTTTGCAGATTTTTTATTACAAAAATTACAAAAGTATCTTCATACTCGTATGCTATGGGATCCATCGGCCTAGAATTTTACGCAAACTAAGATGTCATTCAGGCTGTGATCGACCACAAATAATGATTATGAAGGACATTTTTTCGAATTTTCTACCATATCATCGCAAAAAATTTTTTAAATTCAAACAATTGCTGAAAGTTTCTTTTGACAATTTCAAAAAATTCTGAAAGTGGCGTTATGGGATGATTAACTTAAATTAGATCAATATAAACGCTCCGTTATCTATCTATCTATTATACTAGAATTAAGGTCCGCCCTAAGCCATATGTAACCGCAATCTTAGTAGGAATTCCGTAAGGTCACAGACGACTGTCGATTTGACGGCTTTTTAAGTTGATCACCTTAGGTACACTCAGAAAAATGTTCAGGTCAACTTTTTGTCAGGTTAACTCTGACCTTACAGAGGTTTCTGTAAGCCAGCTAGCGGTCAGAGTTAACCTATCTAAGGTCAACTCGTGCAGCTCCCAATGCCCTACTTCACCTGCTGGTGGCTTAATTTCAGAATTTCTCCGACCACAGGTCAACTCAGTTTTACTTGCCCACATGCAGGCGAACGCGCGCCTGCCCGAGGCCAATTACGCCGTATGTAGGTTGTCCAGTTAGCCTCCATTTTTCTGAGTGTAGTGTTATCAGACTTAGTGGGTTTTGGAGTTTCAGGAGAGAGCAGGAGAGTAGTTTCAACGTTTGAGGAGATAGCAGGAGAGAAGTTTTCAAGGAGGGAGTGAGGAAAACGTTCCTTGACGGATGACCCAATGGTGCAGACCGCGTCAAAATTGCCCAAACGGTTCAGGAGATAGTAGGCGAAAGGTTAACTGACTGGTAAGAGTTAAGATATGGGTTAACTGTTAACTGATAAGAGTTTAGGTCAATCTTAGTGGAGACTATCCACCCAATAGCGAACACCACGTCAGAATTGCTCTCACGTCGATATTGGTCAACGAAAAATATCCCTAGGTAGCGAAAATCGCGGTAAAATTGCGTTAAATAAATAGCAGTAGAGGAGTTCATAATTATGCGAAGGGGTCGATATTAGTATGGGAACACTCTTCTAAGGTCAAGACTTACCCAATGGCGAAAACTGCCTCAAAAAGTTCTTTAATGGTTAAGAAGATAGCTAAAGCATAGTCGCCATTGGTTAGGAAGTTAAAGCATAGTCGTTTAAAGCATAGTCTAAAAAACATAACAAAGCTATAATTACCAATCTGGCAATTATTGAAAACCCGTATGGTGATATTCGTATCAAAATTCGAACAGTTGTATCAAAATTCCACTTTGAAGTCAAACTTTTCAATAAGATTTTTTAAAATTTATTCCAATCGGATTTTGATTTATGGTAGTTTTATGTAGAAACATATCCTAAACAACTTTTGTTCTTGGACTTTTTTGATAAGATGTACCATTTTTGAGATATTCACAAAAAACATTTTCGTTCGTATGGGGGGTACCCCCCTAATGGTCCATTTTTGCCCATTAACGAACTTAGGCTTGCATTTTACGAAAAACCGATCTCCGCAAAATTTCAAGTTTGTAGCTCAATCCGTGCGCCCGCAAACCGCGCCACAGACGGACAGACGGACGGACGGACATGCAAAATTCAATTTTTTTTATCATTCTATTCTACAATTTTGATTGAATTGTAATATTAAAAGTATTTAAGTTAATTAAAATATAAAGGCAAAAAAGACTAAAATATTTTCAATAATTCTAATCCAAAATTGTGTTCAGATTTCGTCAATATAATTTTTGGATTGAAAAATACTCCAGGATTTTTTGCCGTGCTTATGAATTATTATGATTGGCAACATTCTTACCGGCTTCCCGATTTATCTATTTCCGTCTGTGTCTTTGGCTATTCGCCTATAATTTGAGAACCACTGAACCGAATGGGATCGAACTTTCAGGCGAGCTTACTGGTATTAAAGAGCAGGCTTTAGATTGCAGGCTTTAGATTGCAGGCTAACTCTTCTCCGCGAGAATTTTCTCATTTTCTGTTTTCTGGCAACGATATGATCAAAGATTCCAGAAATGCACTTTTAATATTTAGGTACAAATAGATTAGGCAGAATATTAATTAATTTTTATAAATTGTCTCAATATTTTTACTGATTCTTTTTACCTTTGACAGGATATTAGTTTGTTCTTAAAATTTTGAAGCGATTTTGACTAAAGATAGTGCTAAACCGAGTTATTACGAAGCCGAAGCCAGGGTTGGATCGCGAAGTGTTCAGGAGCGGTGCGGGTATCATAAATTTTTTTTTCTAAAACCTCGTCCCGATTAGATATAAAATGCGATTTCTTCGTGGTTTGCCATTGAAATGTCTCGTGGAAACAGTATTTATCATATCTTTGATATCTTAAGAAAAAATTTCCGAAAAAATGTCTACAAGTATCATTTTAGTGGCAGACTATGCAAAAAATCGCAATTCATGTCTAATTGAGGCCTAAAATAATATAGCACAAACATTTTTTTTGCAATAAAATTTTTAAGTGGCTATATTTCAATCATTAGTGGATAAAGTCTGGCTTCAAAA